>WUAP02143212.1:0-11901 GCA_015163945.2 Stichodactyla helianthus | reverse complement strand
TAGAATTGCTTGTAAGAGATGAGGGTCAAGTGCAAGCTTGACGTCATCTCACCTACTTTTAATTATTCATGAGCTACGATAAATATGAGCAGCCTAGTCAGTTTAGTTCAGATGAGAGCAGAAGAAGAAAAAGAGAAAAGAGCAAAGGCAGATCCACGTTGTAAACCACAGGCAGAAGATCACCAAAGTGAGAATAAAACGCTGTAAGAGCAACGGTTGTCGTGGTCCTCTGCATCCTTGGCAGTAACCATCTGTCCGGGAAGAAGTATCACTCCCCCACTTCCATCCCGCGTAACAAATGCAGCCCGTGAAGTCCTCCACTGTTAATGATTGTAAAGCGTATTGTAGGTGAAATAACTGACATGACACTTGGTCTAAAATAGGAAAAGATTACCCTCACACTACGGGCGCTTAAACGATTCGAGACGAATCGGGGAGAAGACTGAGAAACATATTGAATGCATGTGGCAGTATAGCCTTCAATATTTGCTAAGAGATGATAGATCGATATTTTATAATCACGATAATTAATTACAGATTATATTTAAAAAACATCCGCCATGTTGAATGGCATAAAAGAAACTTAGTATTTGTTGGTTTGCAAAATCATTCCCAGAGAATAAAATAACAAAAGACACAGTCGCCATGTTGGTTGATATACAAAAGAATTCATTAAAAATCTTTGCAAAGTTCAACCAACATGGCCGCTATGACGTCACATGAAAACCAGCAATAATCTTTCGTTCAAGTCATCCAACATGGCGGCTATAATAAAAAATATACATAAACAAAGAAAGAAACGGTAAAAATAATGAAATAAATGAATGAATAATAATGAAATAAATAAATAATAATAATAATAATAAAAAGAATGGCTATCACAATTTACCACGTGCACAGGAGTTGATGTTCCAGAATGCTTTGAGGACGATAAAGGATGAAATGGTGACGGAGAAGCAGGAGGTGACGGTACGGGACCTGTAGGATAACAGTTGAAAGTAACAGAGACTAAATCATTCAAGAAATATTATAAGGAAATGCTTCTAGTAAATGCGAACAATGGAAATCAATGCATTTGCATGATCACAAATGTTCATGTTTTTTGCTAATGCTGTGGATTGTCCTTAGGATGTACACCACACCCATCCGACAAACACATCCACTGAAGAAACCAGTTGTTCGTAAAAGCTTACTTTCTAGTGAGTGAAAAGGGGGGAAATGTTTCTAACTTTTTTGATCATTACTTTGTTCTTTTCCGTTCTTTAGACTCACATTCAAGTTCTCCTTCTACTTTAACCACGAAGCACTGAGATGATTCCCAAGGTCGATCTGAACAGGTGACCGCTAGTCTGATAATCCGACCACTGGGAAGATGGTAAGACGAACTTGCTGAAGAAACCACCTATAAATGATCATGATCGAAATCTGTAACCTACAGATCTGTTACGTATACACTGACCTATTTCAAAAAAGTTTGTCATCGCCAAGCGATATAGGCGATACAAGAAAGGTCATTGCAAGACCAGGGTCTACGTAAATATAACAATATTCTGTCATTGGATTAATATTGGGATAATCAGTGATGCTGGCAACAAAAAAAAAAAAAACAAAAAAAAAAAAACCTGTCATTTGCATCATTTGTTCATAAGATAGTTCTGGTATCACCTATCGCCTATCTCCTATCTCCTTTGGCAAGGACAATCTTTTTTGAAATAGCTGTATACCACAGGAGAAGGGGACCGAGATCATGGTTGTCGATAAATTGCGATCAAAATATCCCGCACCTTCTTTCAAAAAAGCTGATAATGTTTCTTTGTAAAAAGTTTCTTTCTTTTGCTTAATAACTGATGAGGGCAATATCGACATAACCGGATACCAATGTCGTGTGATTGATTAACTAATTGTTATTATATAGAACAATCTACTTCCGGTAAAATAGCACACGCTGATTGGATGAAACCTTTGTTAGACAATCGATTATTTTCCTGTAATCGACCGGTCCAGATTACGGCTGATTCGACAAAGTTTATATCATGAATACAAATTGCTATATAATATCAGCCCTACGGGCTCGGCCCGTGCTGTCAAAACCTCGGATCGGATATTTTCTCGTAAGGACCACGCTCCCGGTTAATAAGAAGTAAATCTATACAAATAAGGGAATGGTATTTCTAAATTTCCTCAACATCCATTTTCAATTTACCCAAAATTTGATATGATTATCACTCATCACTTGAATCCCAAATCTCTTGGTTTCCAATGTACTGTTGAGTTGTTCCCATTCACCATTACACTTCATATATGTGGAGCGTTCAGCTCTCAAAGAACAGGTTTTGCCTTCGGAAACGGATACGAATTTGCCTGTAGTATCATTAACAATATCGTAGTCGACGGTTTCAGGATCATATGGTAGAGTTAAGACTGGTTCTATTCCACTATGTCCATATAATGATAACAGACAACCTGAAATAGAAAGAAAGTTATGATATTTTAATAAGTTACGATATTTAAAAATGGCAATAATTATTATTGAAAGAGTTTAATCAGGCATACAATAATACTTTCATAAGGTTCCTTACCTGAGTGTCTGCGAACTGCAATATTTTCTTCGCATTTCCAAGTTTTATTGTAAAAACCAAATGTACTTTTAAAATAAATATGACTCTGGTCTGTCTTATCACAAGCACACTGGCATATGGAACGTCTTTGTCCATCCATCAGGAAACACTCTGTGGTACCATTATCACGGCACAAAGACGACGGGATCTGAACCAGATCTGGTTGATCATACGGTGTATCGTTTCTGTTAACGTTGATAATTGCGATTTGACGGGTGATCACATACTCTTGTGCAGAAGTAAAACTACACAGTGAAACCAGAACAACCAAGACAAATCGCTCCATGACAAAACACGAATATATGAAGCTGAATTGACGATCAAGCTGCAAGGAAATGCACACTGAGTGGTTGGACTCGAAACCTATGAAATTTCCGCATTGAAAAGTCATCAAGATTTTAAAAATAGAAAACTCGTCCAGCCGAGCGCCATTAGTAAGCTATTAGTTAAACCCAATGTGCCGAAACATTATTTATTTGTCTATCAAAATATTACAAATTAAGGTAGATCATTCTTCTAGGTAGCTCTGCTCGAGATTATGTACAGTCTGATTTCAAGTCTCATCGAAAGTACCCATGCATTGCAAATAACGAGCCGGGTTTGTCGTACGTATTCCATATATGGTACAAGCGACTAGCGGTCCCTAACAAGCGATATGAAGCACCTAACAAGCTAATCGGCGGGCCGCAAATGAGGTTTGACCAATTGTTTTGTTATTCTCATGAGGAAATAGAAATTTGAATATGAAAGAAAATACGCGAAGCATTCTGGTAGTAGTGGTCAAATGACGCTATCATGCAAACGTCCTATACCAATCCCTCCATTTCCCCTAAACCTAACCACCAAGCCATGAAGTAATTTCGCTGGCAGTCACAGGAATTTTTCCCACATTTATAACAATTGTTATTAGCATAAACAAAACCAAAATATATTCATGAATACATTTTAGGGACCGCTATTCGCTTGTTAGGTACTTCATATCGCTTGTTAGGTGCCGCTATCCGCTTGTCAAATAATACCATATATGGAATACGTACGACAACCCCATCTCCAAATAACAGTTTCAACTTTAAGAATGGCTTCCTATGTAGCTCAAGTACAGGTAGCCCAAGCTATGTTTCTGTGGTGTTATGATATTATATAAATATATAAGGAAATGTATGGCGAGCTGGTTACAAATTTGGAAAGAATACGTTTGTTTTAGGAACACTCTAACTTCATCTAGTCTTTTTAGTCTGTAGCTGCAATGAACCTAGCACTCTTAGAAATTCTCAACTCTTAATGCTCAGTTATTGCCTTAGCTAATAAAAAATATTGAAAACTCATGCGATAATCGAGTTGAGATACACTTTTCATGTTCAGCAAAAATAAATCACAAGAAGGGTATAATTCATAGTATACGTTTGCAGTTATGATGATGGTGCAGGCGTTTATGTTCAAGCTTGAAAAATCAGTTTATCTTGAAGTTATTTCATCTCCTCCATGAATCATTAGGCTCAATGTAATCTTCGTACCTGAAAGAGTAATGTTGAAACAGTGTCGGATAATTCCTCTTTCTCAACGAGAGGGTAACAATGAAAGCTGGTCGCACTTGCTTGTAAAACCACGATGACAAAACGTGCGTAGTATGGCAGGACCCTGCTGTGTTTGGCGCCTTAGAAGCAAATGCCTTTCCTCGCCTGTTACAAAGGGAAGAGCTGGGTTGCCAACGTCGATTCTTGTGTTGCAAGTATGGTATGTTACAAGTAACTTAAGGGTATGCGATGCCACAGATATGGAATGAGATTAGTTTTTGTATGACCGTGAAACTTAACGGCGCGCAGCATCATCGCGGAATTGGCAAATCCCTCTACCCAGTCATAACACGCGATATCACTATTCATCCAATGAAAATGCTTATACAGGGACAATCACGCTCACGACACGACACGTCTGTACCGCCTTTTTTTTTTCTTCCATATATAAAAGCCCCCCTAATGCTGATATCACGTTCGCCTACATGTTTTGTAACCCCTTCCTAGCCTTCTCGGGTTTCAGTCTTTCCTCATTTCCAACCCTCCTTCATTCCTATTTAATTATGTTATGACTCGCCCCACGAAACGAAACTTAAATCCTTGACATATTTTGGCGGGCTCCTGAAACCCAGAATCCAAGATGTATGAATAGATAGATTTATGTACCTTGGTCTTGTTACTTTTCATCACCATGACAACAAGGAATATAACGATCATAACAGTCAAAACCAGTGATAACAAAGCACCAATAATCACGGCCATTGTTTTGACAAACGTCTTATCGGTTTGCTTCTGTTTCTTGATCACGTTTGACTGAAAGTTAAACAAACAAATGTTTCCTGAATAAGTATTGTGGATAAAACATCAGTAATAATCTTATAACCAGATAAATTTATTTTATGAGTTTCTTATTAAGTTCAAAATTGTATAGGATGCGGCATCTCTTTCAAAGAATTCTTTTAAAACAAAGAGATGTTGGTAAAATAAATCCCATCTTCATATGTCAGAACTTGAACCCCATCTCCTATTTAACGAAGAATCTTAAAGAACAAATCACACGGTACGATTGTCGCGCGCAACCTGACGTATACGGCAGAATGAGCTCAAAATCCTGTCGTGTGAATGGTCCTACAACTTGTCTACGACAGACGCACGCGGCCTAAGATTTGTCGAGGAATTTTGAATTTTGGCTTAAAATCTTACGACATACGTGATTTGGACTGGAACTAGGGTTTTGCATAAAAACTACAGATAATTAGAACAAGATGGCAGATTTGCGTCAGGAAAAACATGCTATGTTTTTAAACAGCACGAAGTACAAAAATACTCAGAATCAAATAACAAGGTGGACATGATTCTTTACTGTATTTCTCAACTGTATGGTGGCATTTTACAAGAAACCTTTGCTTTGAAGAGAATTTCTTGTAACTTTGAGTGGAATTGTACGAAGGTCGATCGCAATTTTGTAGCGCCGCGCGCGACAAGTTGTGCGCGACAATCGTACCATGTAAATCGGCCTTAATTAATTCCAAAAAAGTACCGCCACATTAAGTGCCCTTCAGTCCTTACGGTGCAGAATCACAGGATAATGTTCTAGCCCGAAGGCATCAGGAGAAAGAATAGCCGGCCCCCAGACCGTTTCATGGCTAAACCCTTGCACTATCTGCTATCTACGATGATTTGAAAGAGGAAATAATCTAGTCTATCTGGTCTTGTGTTTCCAGGCCTATTGTCTTGCTAATTTTCTTAAACCGTGGTCCAGTGGATAAAATCTTGGATTTCGGAGATAGTGGGTCAAGCCCGATGGGGCTGGGTTAGTAATAGGATGGGTGACCGATATGACATTCAAGGTTATTAAAACGAATTAAAATGAATGCTGGCTTCCTCTCAAAAAAATCCTGAATCCGTCCTTGCATGATAACACGACCGTCGATGAGATCAAGGTCTTGTCTCTCGGTGTTCTTTCGGAGCAGTTTTTGCCCTCCAATAGCCCACTTTCGATATTTGGTTGAGTGATTACACACAAAAAGAACCGAATCGAGGCTCCGGGGAATAACAATGAAATAATCGTAAGATCGAGTATGTTATGTTTCTTCAAGCAACATAACATCCTCAAGAAACAAGAACATACTCAATCTAATCATTTACCAAGCAAATAACATCGAAATAATCGCAATTTTTCTTTTGCTTCCCCGGAGCCTCGACTCAGATCTTATTGTGTGCGATCACTCAACCATATATCGAAAGTGGGCTATTTCATAACAGAGTAAGGGACTGACGTCCATTCTTTTTAAGATCTGGGAGAGTGTGTATGTGTCTTCTATGAGGATAGGGTTGTATAAAACAGAATATTCTTCTGTCGAATATCACTTGAAATAATATCTACTTTGGAAGTATAAGTCCCAAACTTTGATCAACATCCATAACGTTTGGCAACTGTCAGAAAATACTTTGTACATCAGAACCCTGTGCGGTATGTGCATACAAAGGCTGCTAGGATAGCTATTGCAGTGCAACTTTTTCAATTTGCTGTAAAGCTACGGACACACGGTGCATCACTGCATGGAATGTTGCAGGCAAATCGATGTTGCAAGCCATGTCACGATGCAATTTGTTGTACGCAATGTTGCTGGAGTAGAAAACGATCCTACTTCTGCAACATTGCGTGTAACATTGCATGCAATGTTGCAACGTGTGTCCGCGTCTTAACGATAGCTAGAGCCGCGCTATATCCTTTAATATGTCCTAAATACACGCACTGAGACCTTAGATATTCCAGCAAGCATGAATTAAGTATATCCCTTAAAAGCCTCGCATTTTTCGATTGTTCTACAATAGGTAGCCCGGTTAATACAACATAACTGTTCAAACGTCGTACATTTGAGTTTAAAGCTTGTATAACTACCGTGATTGCCTCAGTTTTAGGGCCATGGAGTTGTTTTCGGTCTCTTCCGGGAGACCCAGGTGTCAATATCTTCGTCGTAGTTGCTATGGTAACAGTTTTGGCTTTGGAACCGGAAGACTTTTTAGTAGGAATAATCTTCGTCGTAGTTGCTATGGTAACAGTTTTAGCTTTGGAACCTTCGGAAGACTTTTTGGTAGGAATAACAATAGGGCCTATAAAATGTCAATGGAAGTTTGAATTTAGGACTATACAGCTTTATAAGAGCCGTTTCGCGCCATTTAAAAGCGATTTTTTTCTATTATAAGCTACAGAGGCGTAATGTTTACATACTATTTCATTTGCATATTATCAGATTTCTAGCTATAAACAAACAGACTGCAGTAATCCCTTCAACAGTTTTGGAGAAATTAGCTATTTAATTCATTTAATTTTATTTAATTTTGGTTGGCAAGATCTTGCTAATTTCTCCAAAACTATTTAGACTATTCAGAGCAAATTATTTGTCGCCAAACTTGTTAGCATGGACTGCAAATTGAAGCTTATAAATAACAATGGTTTGACTAAAATTTACATAAAATCACTTCAACACACTACACGCAGTTTTTATTCCAAAATATACATTTTCAGCACAAAACTCGTAAATTACAAAGCCACTACCCTGGTAAAACATGTTAGATACTGAAAATGGTTAAATTACTTCATTTTAACAAGGAAACAAGGAAAGGAAAAAAAAGCCTTTTCCTTAGTTGAATTACTACTCCGTGCCAAACCGGCATTCAAGACTCTTTGTTTGTTTTGGTTGGTACGTAAGAGATTTATAATATTGATTTTAAAGCTGTAAAACCGAATTCTATACAACAAATTTTTACAAAATACAAGAATATTCTGAAAGTCATATGGTCTAAATTTCTTTTGAAAAAACCTCAGTTAAAACTAAGAAATTTGGTCGAGTTAGAACCCCTATCTCCGGTCAAGGCAGCAATGTCGCTCTAATTTTCTCTCTTCGGGGTGATGCTAACAAGTTGTGCGAGTTCACTTCACGCTGATTGGTTAGTTCCCTCCGAAAGATTTACTCAGCTCACTCAAATTTACAAGTATTACCAAAAGCAATGACTTTTTTTCATTTCTGCAGTCTGTTTGTGTAAAGCTAGAAACTGATATTATGCAAATGAGGATGTCGTCATATGTCACATGGCGCCTACCTATTGGTTCTTTTCTCCTCTCACTTTCTGATTGGCTCGTTTACTTTCCCGCTTCTCTTTATACCGACTCCTCAGTGCTCCTATTTCACTCTTACTCCGACGAAGGGCGAAAGCTCGAAACGTCCGTTAAGTACTTTTTTCTGTGGTGTTACAGATTTCCTTTTATTGGTTATTGTATTGATTATACACCGACACAACCTATACTAGTTTACGCGCTAGCTAGTTTCCATTTATTACTTGAAGGTTTAGGATTGATTCGTTCAGAACTAAGTTGTTTCTTCCTGCACAAATGGCATGGATAACATGTCAACAGAAATGACAATGCATGGATTTGAGTTGATAAAAACGTCTTTTACTTACATGCCAAATTTCCTTTTGCTTTTATAACTATACAGCCTACATTCCTGGATTTTCCGCTTTTTCTACATTGTACGGCAAGCCTGATTACTCTTCCACTGAACGAAGTACGAGACTCTAAAACTCCAGTGTGCTGTCGAATAAAATAAATATGATGTAAATTAAGTCGAGTGTACTAAAATTAACAACAGCTAATTTTATTTACCGTTTTCAAAAATATATAGATCTACAAAGAAAAATTTACTTCTGTACTGAAATGTAGGTAATAGATACTCAGAATAGGTGGACGAAATGCTTATAAACATTGTCATTGTGATGTAAATGTGCCAACCAACTGAACAAGAGGTTTTATCAAATTACTTTGTTGGATGATCCAATAGATTTTTGGTTGGCAATTTAAATGACAATTAACCGAAACAAAATACGTCATCGTACACCCACCTATAGCAGAGCTAATTTAGATAATAGAGCGTTTTCCTATAACTGGGGTTAGGAATGCTAATGAGTTTTGCTAATATGCTAATGCCCTGTATTACGTATTGCCAACTGAATTATACCGAAATAATCTGCGCGAAGACGTTATTATCATGGCTACTGCACTTTCTGTGAACTTCACATCATTTACCTGCATGTAAAGGACTTTTTACCGCAAAAGATTGCTCCAATCTAGAAAGCGTTATTTTTTTCGAGCACGTTCTAGAATGGCGTTAAAAAATCATTCGCGTGCAGAGAAATTATGTGACGTTCACAGAAAGTGAAATAGCAATGATAACGTCTTCACGCAGATTATTTCGGTTTATTATATAGATATCAATGAAATACCAGGATTTCTCCTGTTTCTAAAACTTCGTACTCAGTGAAGATATCATTTTTATCCTTCACATGTGAAGATATCACCGTTGCCATGGCTACCCTTGTATCAACCAATCACAAATGGCCTTAAAATTCTTCCCTGATTCTGGATATTTCATTGATATTTATAAAATAAACAGAACATTACATGGCCGCTTGGAGATACAAATTTTATCTTCTCGTGTTGAATATCTCTCACTTGTTCACTGTGCTCACTCGTGAGAGATATCATCAACACCCTCGAAGATAAAGTTCGTATCTCCGCGCGACCATGTTATATGCTCTATATAATTCAGTTGGCAATACATTATACAGGACATTAACATATTAGCACACTTATTAGCATTCCTAACCCCAGTTATGGGAAAATGTTCTAATGTATCTACTAAGACCCTTTGCAGTTGTTTCGGCCGCAATCCAGTTAGGGGACAAGACCTGAACAGAGTTTCATTCTCCTAGCTGTAAGCCCTCTTCTCATGTTTAATGTTTTATTGTCCTGACTGCAAGGGGTCTGACTCGTGTATGACACACTATCTCAAAAACTAAATGTGCATGAGAAGCGAGAAACCAAACAAAGACGGGACTGAATTACTAAATATGTAAGAAGTTTAGGTACTTTTATTTCATATACGTTTTGTAACATCACTGGCACACGGACTGCCACGCCCATCTCTGTGGAGTTAATTCCTTTTTCATAGTTTTGTACCATACTAACCTCGATTACAATCTGATTTCTGGTGAATCTCGTTGATGTATTTACATTTCTCCTCAGAATCCTTTCGTGCAGTAAACTCGAGGTGCCATTACAAGTTAAATATGTTGAGTTTGCTGCATCCACTCGACATTCCTGGTTAGTAGGAATTTTGAAAACATAAGATTTTCCTGTAAAAATGTCGAGGATGGGGTCTGTGATAGCTTCACCAATAGATAAAAGATTGCATCCTGTAATAGAAAAATTGCAAGAATCACGATCACACGCATATGCGGTCACCACTTCGTTCCCTCCCCTCCCCCCCTCATTCTAAAATCACAACTCGTTCCTCTAAAGATTTGAACCGGAAGAAAATGCTGACCTGGGCTCGATGCCCTGGACTGACAGATGAACGAGTGGTCACCCAACAATCGTTTAACCTTGGAAAAACAAAAAGTAATCTCGTGTCGTTTTTACTCTGTAATATGATCCAGGTCGTACACAGTACTACAAAGTCTTAGTTTTCCTCCTTTTAATGAATTTATTGAGAAATACGTTTCTCTGCTAGCACACTCTTGTTTTCCCTCGGCAGGGTAGAGAAAACTTGAAGGGTAACTTTGCAAACAGGGAAGAAATACGTACCAGCATATTTTCGAAGTTTCGCGTTATTCCAACACTTCCACGAACCGTTGTAATATCCAAGAGTCGTCTTCACATAGGAGGTATTTGCAGGTTCCGTTTGGTTACAGGTGCACGAGCACGATTGTGCTTTTTCTACTTGCATACGCACACCACAACCAACATCTTCCGCGCTTGTTACTTCGCATAGCTCTCTCGGAAATAATATCCTATCGACTTGACCATCGATAGAGCGCATTATTTTCACTTTGGAGAGACGACCGTACGAAATCTCGGTGTACCAAAGTATAGTAATAATAAGAATTTGTCTTAGGATATTAAGTCTATGCGAAATCCGGTAACTGTCTTGTGTAAATAGCAGCATTGTATCGAGCTTGGTCCCGGGACAATAGTCTGTAGTATTCAATGAATGTGCAATTGAAGTTTGTTCCTCACTGTACCGACAAACACTGAAGCTTTCAAACCCGTAACACGTAAAAAGGTATAGTATACATTTTACCACGAAATAGTGATGATGACACAAACCATATTTATTATAATAATTTTTCTTTCAATTTCATCTCGACCGAGCCACAGTTGAAAGTATCCCTTTAGTTTAATACAAAGGAAAGACTACGAACAGGTTATGATTTTGTCTCGCGCTTCTTTAACGTTGTATGGACACGGCATAGGTGAAGAAAAAATACTCTGTTTCACCTAAATTCATCGAAAAAATCACAACGAGATTTTCATCGAGTGATGAAAGGAATACACGGTACATCCGAAACCAAAAGAAATGATATTCAATAGTTTCGAATATGACGAGTAATTATTGCAGACTAAGAACTTGGATTTGAATGCAATGTTCAATGCGGCTTACAGTAGTTTTGGTTTTAAGGGGATGAACTGGGGACAAAATCACTACAACATGTCAACAAAACAGAGAGAGAGAGAGAAGGAGGAGGAGGAGGAATAAAAAAAGAAAAATAAAGAATTGAAAACGCTACCCTTTCGGGATTCGAAGCGGGTCTGACACGGTAATTAATGCAAAAATACTGTGAACACTGTGAGACATTCCCTTGAAAGCTGAGGCGCAGTATGGATTTCCGAGCTTGACCGGCGATTAAGTGCCGTTCCGTCATCT
>WUAP02143190.1:0-11906 GCA_015163945.2 Stichodactyla helianthus | reverse complement strand
CCGCGATCAAAGTTTTAAATGCTGAGATATTCTGGCTAATTTGTTGAGCTTGTGGGACTTAGCAACGGTAACTAAGCCGAGTCGGAACCATGAATTGGATTGAATTGTCAATAGTTTTCTAGTTGGAAAAAATGCTTAAACATAGGGCGAGCCATAACAAATCACAACGGACTGTGATTGGTTAGAATATTTAATGCCGCTCAACTGGTTGGGAGTCTATTTGACATCCTTCGTTTGAAGTACTGCACACCAATATGGCCGCGAAAACTTCACGTGAAAATGCTCTATTACCCATCATGGCGAGCAGCACATTTTTGTTACACCCGTCACATGCCAAGCAATATTTAATTTCATCATTGCACATCATACCTTGCATGAAGGTTTCGTTTCTCTAATATTTCCTTAAATAGTCTAATCACAAGAAGCCCAAGCTTCATATTTGCGTCCGTAACCCCCGAGTATTGCATTATAAAATACAAACACAGAGCATGGGCTTCCTGTGGTCTGATTATCTCGACACTGATCAATATAAGACAGATCATTTTCCTAGTGTACCTTTTCTTCCACGCCATTTTCTTGATATTCCTCATGTGTCGTCCCTTCCTGTACGATAGCTTGTTTTACCTCTGATATGGCTGCATTTCTCTTCGCTTCCGCTTCATCCCGGGCCTTCTTCTCCGCCTCTATGATCGAAAAGAAATCTTTTTCTGCTTTAGCTATCATGTCTTCCTCCTCCTCCTCTTCATGTTTTTCTTCGTGTTCCCTGAAAAATCGGAAAATAAAACGTTCTTTATATCAATGTCTCGCAGTAAAAAAAAAAAAAACTTCCAAATGTACCATTCCATGCGAGCCATGAAAATCCCCAGTTTATCCTATTTAAATCCCATTTCAATTTTTAATATTTTTGTTCAAACGTCACCTATAAAAAGGGTTCATAATTTGAATGCGGATAAAGTCAAATGCCTCACCTCCCACCTCCCCCAGAAAATTCTCTGGAAGCCTTAGGTCGCTAATCATGATGATCTACTTACTTATCCTGTGAGCTCTTTGAGCGCTCTTTCAGCCGCATCTCTCTGTGTCTCGTTTCAAGGATCTTCTCCCGTTTTGTTTCACGTTCAAACATCTGGGAAAGAAAAGCGCACACCATTCAGACTAAATATTTGATAATGAACCTCTTTAGCTTGTGCGTAAATGTTTACCCCTTTCAGACCACGTGTCATCCTCTCGGGAATAAGATACTTGTTTAATGTTTTCTCAAGAATTTCTGAGAAACAAAGGAATAAAACCCAAGGGAATGACACGTCCAAGCTAAAGAGGTAAGAGATCCATTGCAGAAGCATAAGACCTGGTTTACAGTGACTCTTAAATGGCTTCTGCTTTAAACCAATCAGAAAGTACGTCACAGAAACAGAAACGAGTTCTACTTTGGCGACGTCGCGCGCAATAGTTGCACTGGTGGACACACTGTGCGCTCCCCCGTTACGAGCAACATCGCAGGGAACATTGTATCGTGTGTTCGAGCCTGCATGATGTACCATTACTGCACCCTGTAAGCAAAGATGAATTGGCTCCTGCTCTGTGCTGAAACTGGTGCAGGCAGATGCAAAAATTTACAGGTCCACAGGGGAAAAAAATTCTTCCTGTGTAGTCTGCAGGCTTTCATTTATCAGGGCAAGAGGAATGTGACATATTGTTAGAAAAGATGGCGTTGCTCGTTATTATCTGATGCCTTACCGCATTGACAGAAGCCTTTTCGTTTCTCTGTATGGTACAAAGTCCATCAGACAGCTCCAAGAGAGTAACAGTACCAGAATGGGATCCACAGGCTACAAGTCTGCCCTGGTCCTGGACTCGCATGGAGTTTAGAGACTCGTCACACACCTAGAAATATAGTTACAGTGAAAATGTTAATCAGTATCAATATCATCATCACCATCATGATGATCACCACCATCACCATTATCATCATCACCATCACCTTCATTATCATCATCACTACCACCATCACCATTAATCATTACCACCATCACCATTATCATCATCATCATCACCATCTTTATCACCATCAATCATTACCACCCATCACCATTATCATCATAATCACCATCACCATCATCATCATCACCATCTTCATCACCATCACCCTTATAAAAATACCTGGATGGTGAGGGTAGGTTCATTCTGCTTGAAGAGATAATCCCATACATCCAGTGTACCATCCATCTTAGAGGTGAAGAAGACAGCAGGTCTGACTGGACTCCAGCAACCATCTGTCATGTAAGACAAGTGTTGCCTAGACACAAACAACAGAGAAGAAATGAAGTAAAGATCTCTCACTAGTATGCACAAACAAAATCGACCATAGATACAGCTTGGTTCTTACTTGGTCCACATTATAGAGGATTCTCTCAAATCTTCTGACCAGATCTGATATAAATCAAATGTACAAAATTAAAAAAGAAAGTCAGTTCAACAAGAACTAAATATACGAATGAATGGATAAGTAAATGGATAGAAATAGGAATGTATGGAGGAAATATGAATGAAATTCAAGACAATGACTCATTTCAGAGGCACCACCAGGATTTTTTTGGGGGGGTCACCATTTATGATCAGTACTTATAATCACCAAACGTAAATGATATTAAATCCATAATAAACTGTAAGTAGTCAGGGGGGGGCACACCACCAGCATCCTCCCCTAGATCCAATTCTGCATTTTAACCTACCCTAGCTGTCCAATCTCCAATAGTTAAGAAGTTCTTTGGGAAGAATGGATTGCGCTAGGTAAAAAAACAAACAAAAAATCAGTGATTACTTGAAAATTACAGCAATATCTATGGCTAAAAGCACAGACATTTAGACAAAATCTTTAGATATCAAGCCCAGATGAAGTAGTATCCTTAATCAATAACCTGTACAGCATACACAGGACCATAGTGCTGTGAATAAGTAGCAACAATCTTCTCTGATGGTGACTTGGCCTTACGATTACATGACAGTACAGACCCCTGCTCTGTTCCAACCATAAACTTAGTTGGCATTGTTGGTTCATATTCTAAGGCTACACCTCCAAGGCATCGGGAATCCTTCTTGTTGGGTGCCAGTGCAAGAGTCTCTGTCGGCTCACCAAGCTTACGGATGTCCCACCACAGAACTTGTCCGTCAGTACTGGTAGAGAAACACTCTGTACCTGTCTTGGACTGCAGGAATAATGTCTTGTAAAGGGGATCTCGGTGGCTTTTTTCAATTTTTGTCATCTCTACTGGATGAGAACCTTTTCGTGTGTCCCAAAATCCTGTCAAATACAGGTAGAACATCATTTAATTGTAATGTAAGTTTTAAAAGTCATCAAACATTCATTGTCATCATCATCATGCATCATCATCACCATTGCCATCAACATCTTGCATCACCATCATAATGTATCATTATCATCACCACCATTACAATCATCACCACTATCACCAACATCCTCACCATCCCAAGCAGCATCCATCATCACCATTATCATGATCATCATCACTACCATTATCATCATCCTGACCACCATCATGATCATCACTATCATCATCACCAACACCACTGTCATCATCACCATTGCAACCAACATGCATCATCACCATATTGTCATCATCACTACCATCATAACTTTTGCAACCACCCTCCACCACCAACATCATAAGCACCATCATCCATCATCATGACATGATCACCATCATCATGACCATCATCATCAGCATCAGCATCACCATTATTAAGACCACCTTTTACATGCACCATCATCATCATCTATTATCCACCAATAAATTTTTCCAAAAAGGAATTCCTTACATGCGGTATAGAAACTATATATTTATTAAGAGGTCCAGTAATCCATACCAAGCTGGCCATTGTAGCAACCACCAACAAGAATATGAGGATCTTTAGGATTATATTCCAAGCACACAAGAGGAGACACAGGCTTGAGGGCCAATTCTGGTTTGTTGGGATTTTCTACAAGAAATAGAAAGCACTGAACAGTTAAACAATTATATACTTTATTCATACATTTGAGATTCTGTCTACAACTGAAATCAAAACCTACAAGCCATGTGATGTGACAGTTACTTATTTTGACCTCTGTTTTTCTTATATCAAAATTGAGGTAACAACAAATGGCAAAAAAAGTACCTGTTTGAAATAAAAATGATATCTTAAGAATGTATATTAGTAACATACATGGCTCTTACCAATATCCCAAATGTAAGAATCCATGCACATCTCTCCTGAAGATTTTTGAAACTCCAGAATAGAGTAGGAAACAGCAAGCTTCTGGGTACCATCGGGATACCAGGATAAACTAGTGGCCGTTCTGTTTATATTATTAGGATCTCTGCAAAAATAACAACCATGACAGAGGTTATTCTGAAAGCCACAAACTAGCAAGTACATGTATTGTTCATGTGGCCCAGAAAAAATCTACCGTTAGCCTTTTCGGAGGATCCACACAAGGGGACAGGGCTAGAAGCTACAAGGAATGGGAAGTTCTGTAAGGTGTGTATATTTTGGGACTTTTAATTCCAGAGCTTGAAATAGAAATTATAAATGAATTAGACCTGCATTTTGGCCATTTGCAGGCTGTTATTTCAAGCCTAGTATTCATTGATCTTCCCAGGGATATGGATGTAACCCGCTGTAATTCCAATTCAAAAGCTCCTTTGTGGGGAGATAAGGGTACTTTTTGGAAGTGGACTTAGAGGCCACAAATGGGGCAGATTTTTACAACTATACAGCTGAGCTCAAGGTGAGTTGAGAAGGTCATCTCTTTAAATTCATGCTTTTTCTTTACCTGAAGACATTGATGGTCTTGGCTGAGGGTGGTTCACCAGTTGCATCCACTTCCACCTCAGCAAAATATTCTTCATAAATATCAATAGCATTATTCTGTTTGATACAGTGTTCCATTGTCTAGAAATAAATATGTGGACACATAAATTGTACATTATTGAAATTAAAACAGTTTTCAAGTGTGTTTTATGGGTGGATCTAAATGTAATGGGGGAGAGTTTGCCTGTTTTTAGTTTAGTTGCAGTAATGGGTGGAGCTGAGAAGGGTTTTTAATTTTAATTCTCACTGTGAGAGAGCTAGAGATGGATATTTTCTCAAAGTACACATCAAGGCAGATTTAAATTACTCCTGCCATAATTTACTCACATTTCCAAGTTGTTGAATGGTATTCATGTACACTTCCTCTTTTTCTACTTTCTTTCTATATCTAATGGTCTGTTCTACTTCTGCAGGGTTGACATCTTTGGGCCATCCTCCTTCAACATGGTTTATTCCATGTACATCAGTTTCAAATCGTTCTGTGTTTATCTGTTGAAATACCAACAAATAGTTACTATGCTATCATATATGCTATGTTACATTGCTTTCCTACAACCCAAAAAAACATTTCATTTTGACTGATTTGCATCAAACATGAAGGGCACTTAGCATGAAAACAATAGCTTTTCATTTCTCATGGGATGATTCAAGCTGCAGTGAATGATAAGCTATTTTCTTTATGTCAAGTTCCCTTCAAGAATAAAGGACCAGAGAAGTCAAATCAGTATTTTATAAAGATTGCAGTTACAGAAAATATCCATTTCCAATAGGGTAAGATTGATGTTAGACTGCTCTTCAGATTAACCCTCAGCTCCCTCTGAAAGTGCCATTCAACCTTTGTGGGTATTTTCTGGAACAATAAACAACATAACCAAACAGACCCCACTCCAATTCTCAAAGTGTTCTCCATGAGGGAGTTTGGGATTTCTGGAACATCTCTTCATCATATTCTCTTACTTCATGTTCAGACATTTCTTGCACACATTGTATTCCAGTGTCACAGGGATTTTTCTCAACATAGTCCTGCAACATCTTCTCATCTGGAGAGATATCAACATGCAATTCTGCTTGGCGATCAGAGAAGTTACACTGCCGACCAAACTCACTACGCTTCTTGGTGTACACATATACTATCTCCATGACTGGTTAAAGGCCTTTACTGCCTGCAACATAACATAATTAACTTAAGTTCTCAGAGGTGAAGTTATAATCATAATTAATCATTTTTATTGTACCATTGATTGATAAGTAAATTAAAGGGAATTTCAGAATTTCAACTACAGATGGAAAACTTACAAAAACATGAAAAAAAAGATGTAAAATTTGTAAAACTTTTAGCGCATCAAAGACTAGCAATGCAAATTTAAGCTTAAATCAAATTTAATTACTTTAAAATTTTGTTACGATGAAAATTGAAAATTGCACAATGTACACCCGAGATTTTTAGCAGTCAATTAAAATCACATTCTACAATTTTACAGTAAGTATTTTCTTGTCTTACTCTGTGAAATAGTTTTTAGTGACAGAGATTAAGAGATAAATGATCAACTCGCGCCAAATTTTACCGAAGTGAAGACGATGTTTCTCGAGTAAACACAAATTAAATCATCATTTTAATTCTTTTTCAAGCTTCAAATATTGTATCACTTCACAATAATACTTACCTTAGATATCCCTTTATATGTTTACACCATAAAATAACTAAAATGGTCAACAAATAATCTAATTTTGCAAGAAAATCTCAACCAAGTTATTGAAACCTCCGACTTACTGCAAAAACAAAATGGCCGAATGTTGCCATAGTAACTATTACCAAAAGGCCTGGTCATATGCTTACGATACCCCGATCATTGGGGTCAGCTGTTTCACATGTCAAAACAAAATGGCGGCCCGATGTGTTGTGTTTTTGGGCTCCTTTCTTTTCCCTAGATTTGCGAGAGATTCTCATAAATACAACAGAAATGTTGTTACACTACTAAGGAATAGTTCGTCTAGCTCAAGGTCTTCTGATACTCCCAAAGACATAGTCAAATGGATGGGAAATTATGCACCTGTTTTTAGAGTTCGGAGTGACGCAATTTCTGTGCTCGATGGACCGGCACAGTTCTATGAAAGATTTACTGTAAGTAGGCTTAGTCTATTTATGTGGTATTTATTTATGTCGTTTGTCTTTGCATTAAGATGAGATTTCTGTTCTTCTTAGTCGAATATTTCTTCATCAAAACGTCGGATTGTCATCGCGTCTTTGTACCTTGGTACAGGTGATCTAGAAAAACAACTGGTAAGTTATCAGTTACCTAACTTAAGCTTAAATAATTTATTTTGTAATTAATTTGTTAAGTGATTTTTTTAGAATGACAGTGATAGCACATTAAAGAGGATGACAGGAGATGACAAGAAGGAGGGGGGAAGAGGAGGAGGAGGGTGGTGGTAATGTTGATGATGGTGATGAAGATGATGAGGATGACACCAGTTAAGTTGGTGATGGTGCTGAAAATGGTGATGATGACAACAATGATTATGGTGGTGGTGATGATGATAAAATCAATAACAACATGAATGATGACTGATGATGATGATGATAATGATGATCATATATCTGGTCTCAGAGGCACATTAACAACATTACTCATGGTAATATTCTCCCATTTCAGATCATGTGTCATTCCCTTGGGTATTATCTCTTTGTTTCTCAGAAATGCTTGAGAAGATATGTTAATATGGATAAATCTTAAACAAAGAATCTTATTCCCGAGAGGATGACGTGTGGTCTGAAATGGGAAAACATTGTGCCCACATACTGCTGTAAGTTCCAGTTATTCTCTTAGGATGATAATTTTCAACCTAGGTTGAAAATTTTGACCTAGATTAAAAATTCCAACCTGACGTAGAATTTTGACCTGTAGCATTTACATTTAACTTGATTTTCAAGGAGTTTCCAATTTTTTCCTTTTGCTCACTGTTCACCAAGCTTTTGTTCACATCAAATCAATGATGCTACTTTGACATTTTATATTAGGTCAAATGTATACAAGATGTTGTTAGAAAATCATCAAAAACTGGGGACAAAATTAAAGTTGAGATTCTCTTAGAGCACACTCGTGGATCAAGAGGTGCAATAAACTCAAGGACAATGCTTCTTCCACTTCTACAAGAATTCAGTGAATCTGTCAGTGTCTCTCTGTATCACACTCCAAAGTTGAGAGGAATCAAGAAGATGATTCTGCCTGAGAGGTTCAATGAGACAGTCGCTTTGACTCATCTTAAAGTTTATCTTACTGATGACACAGTTATAATGAGTGGGTAAGTGTAACATTATTATTAATGAATGAATGAATAACAAGAAGCTGAAAGAAATGAAATGAACTCAGAAAAAATCTGAGCTCCAGTCCTATTGCAGATGAGCTTTCTTTAGACCAGAAGACTGTGGTCTTATGCTTGGCAAAGTGCCTATCTTGTTTGGTGTACAATTTTTTTTGCAGTAAACATTCTAATTCTCGCTGAGAGAATTAGAGTGTTCACTGCATTATAGATAACATAAGTCAAATTTGAAATGTTGTATTTGTCTATTAATTATCTTACACAAGGCTTTTTTCTCAATTTAAGGGCTAACTTAAGCAATGACTACTTTACGAATCGTCAAGATCGATACATTGAAATCAAGAACTCTCCAGAAGTGGCAGATTATTTTCACCAACTTATATCGACAGTCAAGACTTTTTCGCTTCAGCTAAATACAAGCAACACCACAACACTGCATCCAACTTTTCCCTTTCATCCTACGCAAGGTACAGATGGAGGGCAGCAGTTTGTAAATGAAGCATCAAGTAGATTGCATCAATTCCTTGATCAGACCAAAAGCAAACAAACAAAACTCAATTCCTCAGATGCCAATGGTCAAACTTGGGTTGTTCCACTGATACAAATGTCCTCGTATGGAATACAACAAGATGAAATTGTTACTTCTGAACTTCTTGCTAGTTTGCCAAGAGAAAGCAACCTTCTTTTAGCTTCAGGATATTTCAACTTGACTTCAGAATACATTAATTTGATTTTGAATTCCAAGGCACATTGTGATATACTGACAGCACATCCTACTGTTAACGGATTCTACAAGGCCAAAGGAGTTGCAGGTAAGAACTGAGTGGATTTATGTAACTTATGTACTAATGTAACTTTGTAGGTTGGAGTCCCAGGGGATACTCCCTTTGTTCAAGTGGAAGGGGTGATTAGCGATCCTTTTAGGGTTGAAAATATTTTCTTTGTGAATTTTTAGGGGTTCCAACTTAAGTGTCAGTTATGTTAGATTCTCTTTATTGAACAAAATTAAGAAACAGACTTGAAAGATGTTATCACTTACTGACTACCAACCATAAACAATAATAGTGCAATCAGTTTTTCATCAGCTTAACAAAGTTAATTTCTTTTGACAAAGATGTCATATATAAGTCGTAGTAACCTTTTAGGGCTTGAAATCAACATGGCTTCAAAAGCTCTTTTAATTTGCATACCTTTTTGGGTTTTTTTTCAAAACTGCCAATCACCCCCACCACTTGGACAAAGGGAGAACCCTCTGGGGTTGGAGTCACAATTTGATTAAGATAAACAGTGTTTTATGAACCCAGATTTAATTTTTATTCCTTTACCTTTAGGTGGAATTCCTCATGCATACACCTACATTGCCAAATCATTCTTCAATCTTGTTAACCAACACAAGCAAAATGACAAAATAAGGATTCAAGAGTATCTTCGCGATAAATGGACATTCCACGTCAAAGGTCTCTGGTACTACCCACCTAACTCTTCCCTTCCATGCCTAACATTTATTGGTTCACCTAATTTTGGCTATAGGTCTGTATATAGAGACTTGGAAGCACAGGTTGCCATAGTAACTGAAGATGAAAAACTTCAATTACAATTACATAATGAACAAAAACATTTTTATTCCTGTGCAAAGAGGGTCACAGAGGATACATTTACCAATCCAGAACGTAGTGTACCCTTGTGGGTACAAATTGTCACCCCATTTATACAGAAATTTTTGTGATGTACATAATTTATTATAATAAAAAGAGTGTAAAAATTCACCAATGTACACCAATGTATATTATTTAACAATTGCATTTATAAATTGTATTTTTCTTAACATTTTAACAAATGAATGTAAATTTTTTATCATGAACATGAATTTTCTTACAGTATTTATATTATCACTAAATGAATGCATTTTACAATAGATTAAAAATCCTTTGTATAGTTCACAAGAAAACATAATATTACCAAATTCACCACAAAAAGAATTTCTGGGGCTAAATTCAGAGAAGGAAGCACAACTGTCCAAGTCTCTAAATTCAGCCAAGGAGGAAATTAATGTATGTTATGGACCAAATCCACTTGTGTCAAGGGAAAGATGTAGTCTGAAATGGGAAAACATTATGCCCAACTGGACTTGTGTATTAGTTCTCTAATGTCTCATTTCAAAGACAAACAATAAATTTTCTTTGATTTTTACTGATAACAATGTAAGAAGGGTTTCACAATTTGTCAATTGACAAAAATTATTCAATTTTTACACCATTTTATGCATACAACTCGTCTACGCAATGCGTGATCAAAAATCTTGAACAAAAATAAAGTTCAGGATTTAATAAACTGGTATCAAGGTTGTGGTAGATTGAGTTAGTCAATGCTGTAATTGAAAGAAATAATCATGTTAATCTATTCTCTTAAATAGTTTTCACTCCCCTTGATGTCATCTTGTTCTGTGTGTTTTAGACTATCAACAGTGGCAATTGACCTCCTTAGTTTGGGCATATTAATTTTTACCCATTTCATATTATCACATCATTTGGGAATCCTTGGGTTTTATTCCTTTGTTTGATAATACTTGAAAAGATACTTTAATATGGATGTACCTCAAAGGAATCTTATTCCCAAGAGGATGATACATGGTCTGAAATGGGAAAACATTACACCCAAAGTAAAGAGGTCTATTAAGTGGGATCAAAGGTAGAGGAAAAAATGAAAATACTTGAAGATTGTGCACTCATAATTTTGCCTTCATTGTAATTTTTTTCTTTTTCATTTAAAACAAGTGAATCTATTAAACCTAAAATAAAAGGAAGAACATTTGGAACTATTTCTTTTTTCCTGCTGGCAAGGTCTTCTTTTCTTTTAACGAGTTATAATTTTTGCTTTGTCTGTGTGCTCAACATTTAATCACATGAATTATACTATCTTGAGAAAGAAATTTTGAACGTTTCACCAAATATTTATCCGGTTTTCACAAATTGCCTTGTCATGAAGCTGAGACTTCTGGGATGTGAGGTTCAGTGCCCTCGGCTCTTGATCGAGGTGAACTGGGTACTGCCGAGCGTGGTCTTCTGTTTGTTGGACTTCCGGTACGTGGAGGCTGAGGACTAGGGGATCTTTTTGCTGAAGAAACACGTTGGGGTCTTGGAGTTTGATGAGGAGATGACATCTGAAAACAAGATATTAGATATATTGCTATTGCAAACAGCTGGAATTTTAGCCTGATTGTCTGCACATGTACTTGAGAGAAGGGGGAACTGCAGACAGCCAGCAATGCAGGCTACTGAACACTCGGAACAAAAGGACTAACCTCACGATACTGCTGTTCATCAATTCTTCCCTTGTAGATTTGACCATCCTCTCCAACTAACTCAGTCTCATCTCTAAACACGAAAAAAAGGAAGAATTTCAATCATGAGAAAAAAATCCTAAAGGCTTGGACAAAAGAAGCGACATTGCCTGCAAAGTTTCTTGCATCAGAGAAATCATGTGTCTACTCATAAAATTAAAGTAGAACTCGTTTCTACTTCTGCAACATTGCACACAACAGTTGCACAGGTAGAAACACATTGCGACTTCTTCTTTGCAAGCAAAACATCACAGGGCAAGTCGCATCATGTGTCCGAACCCTGATTCAAAATCTGGTATATGTTATAGTCGTAGATCATATAGAACCAAGATGTTTATTGAAAAGCCTGATATATCTACTGAAGTACAATAAGTAG
>WUAP02143179.1:0-11906 GCA_015163945.2 Stichodactyla helianthus | reverse complement strand
AAATTTCCGTTAAAAACGATGCTATTTTAAAAAAAGTTAAATATAAAATCCAATAGTAGCCAGTCACCTTAAGTAGAGAAAATTCGCGAAAACGAAAAATACCGTCCCCCACCCCATTAGGATCAGTTTGCTTCTCATCCGGGTATTTCCACTAACGAGACAAGTCGAGGAAGATTGATTGCACATCTTGTGTTTTATCCGCGAAAAAAATGATTTTTTTAACTCAATAACTTTAGATATGGACCAAATACTGAAAGGAATAGAGGCCTCGGACCATCCAGAGCACGTGAAAAAGACACTGATACAACAGCTTGTATCCAAATCAGCCAACGAAATACCGGAAAAGCAATGTAAATCTATCTTTGAGATTAGCTCACAATGGATGGCCAAAGGAAATGCTGACTTTTTAAATGACAGTGGAAAATTAGTCCTTACTTCATGGGGAAAACATCACAAGGAAGCCTTCCAGAGATTTTTCACGGAGGATTATTTGTTGAAATTTGTAGAGAACAGCGGAGAAATGTGCGTTGGGTCGGTGAATTACGTGAGAACAGCGTTTGAATTGCTCCAGCACACCCCTCAGATATTTTCACTCTATACTATAGTTCGTCATAGGGCTAATGTCTGGATTAGCCAGAAATGTGACATAGACTTCTGTGCAGCAGTTTGTCGTCTTCTTATAGAGTACAGCCACTGCTGGCCGGTCGGAGACCATCTTCTTCAAGTCTGTTTTGCTTTGCTTCACTGTCTGGCTAAAACAGAATTGCCAAAATCATCAAAAGAAGAATTAAAATCTTGTATAAGGAATGCTGGCTTTATTGCCGCCTTGATGAACCGTGTGTTGACAAAGAATCAGAATTACATGTTACCAATTTTGACTGAATTATTCAAAATAATCTCCTCTACTGGCCCAAACCCCTCTGTCGCTGTTGCGTCAATTGTCCAGTTTTTTCCTCCAGAGGTGATTGACAGTTCCACTAAAATGGTGGCTGGTAGTCCATCAGTGTCTGATGAAAACCTTGCATTAGCTTTGACTCGTATGATCAGCTGGCTGTCATGGCCAGGGGGGAGAAGGATTGATCAATGGATTATATGTTTTCTACGAGCCCTTGCTATGGCTGGAAAGCATGATATTTTAATCCAAGTAACTCTTGAAAAACTACCTCAGGTAAGTTTGGTGTAGACCAAAAAATATTGTAAAAACCAAATCCAATCCCCAACTACTCTACTTAATACAACCATATTTTAAAGCCTGGTACATTCACATTTGCGACAATTTTCTTTTGCTTTTATGCTAAAAAAAAGAGTTACTGCAAATAGAAATGCCATGGAAAATATGAAAAATTTTTTAGTAAATGAAAAATTAAAATAAAATAAAGTGAAACAGGAGGGATGTGCATGTTATGGAAATCAAGGAAAGACCTGTTTTACTAAATCTCTAACTGGAGGGCTGACCAACAACAACAACAACAAAAAAAAACATTTTTACATGCGAACATTCTTCAGTTCCCTGGAGAGAAATTTTTTGTTCAATCCTCAATCAAGAATTAGTGAGATGGGTCCATAGCATATATTAGTGAAGATCTTATCTTGAGCCTATGGTCACCACATCAATCTTGTTTGAGGCAGAGGTATTTAATAATGTAGAATAAACAATAAGATTAGTGAAACATAGAAACTAATACATAATAGATGTCATTAGATTTATTAAATGATACCAGCGTGCTAACTATAGGCACCTAGAACTGTAAAAATGAATCTATTTCATGTTGAGTTAGAAGTAAAATCCATTGTGCATGATTATAAAATGTTTTATACAATATAAAATTCAAGAATTATATACTTAAATGTGTTATGCATGTGTCACACCAAAATCATGTAAAACATGAATGATTTGTTGCATGCTGGTATCATTTTAAAAAAACATCAACAACCACAATTTAGAATTTAGATTTTTTTATTCTTTATACATATGGTGGAAAATTAAAAACCTTTAAGAAACTCTTCAAGTTATTAAATATAGTATCTTTTTGAACAAGGAAATGTGATATGTGGATTGTTTAATTGCTACGTGTGTACAATACCCATGTTTATAGACTGCATGTATAGCCATTATGGCACAGAGAACTTTTATTAAGCCTAAATTTCATCCAAGTGTAACATGAAAATAACCACAAACTCTTACACTATTTATTTTTATAAGTTTTTTTATTATTTAAAAAAGGCATGTGATTACTGGTGTGTAAAAATACAAAATTTTATCAATGAGAGACAAGCTTAGTTTATAAGCTGCTTCTTTCTGTGCAAAAATTAACATGTTTTTTCGATACAAACTTGGTGTTTGGGCTATTTATTTTATTAACTCAAATATCTTTGTGTAATTGCTGTGAATTAGATTCAGAAACACATGCAGTTTCAATTACATGTATTTAATCTCAGATGTCATTTTTGTAGCCCAAAAGACTGTAATTAATGTAAACTGTCAATTCTAACTCTCTTTTATTATGTCAGCTTGATTATCCATGTTTTACATAATAACCTTTGACTGACATGTGTCAGTTAGCAAATAATTTAAGCTTACAATGAATAGTATTCGTAATTGGAAATCTGTTGCCACTAATAATTTTTTTTTCCGAAAGACTATTTTCAAAACATTTCCTGTATTTGATATCTCATTTTTGTTATAATTTTAAAATGATAATAATGATAGCTAGACCTAGTTATAGTATTGAAAATATCAGCTGTGGAAAATCTTGAAAAATGAGATTGCCAATATCACCAATTGGTTTACATTGTTTTCCTCAAGCCTTTGTCTGTGGACAGACAGCCAGCCACTGCTTATATTGCATAGTCTATTTTTTTTTTCACAACTACAAGTCCAGGATCTTTTAAACCAATACTTGTTACAATACACCTCCTTGGCTTGGGTGTAGTGTTTTCCCATTTCAGATCACATGTCATTCCCTTGGGTTTTATCTCCTTGTCTCTCGAAAATGCTTGAGAAGATATGTTAGTATGGATGTACCTGAAACAAAGAATTGTATTATAAAGGGAATGTCACATGGTCTGAAATGGGAAAAGGTTATGCCCAAGCCAAGGAGGTCCATTATCTGAGATTCTAATGTGAATTTGTGATACACATGATTCATTACTCAGGGTTGGCACTGCTCCTGGAATTCCTGGAAAACTCCTTGAATTTCAAAAATGTCTTCCAGGGCCCTTGAAAACTCCTGGAAAATTTTAATTTTGACACCAACTCCTGGAAAACTCTTTGAATTTTCTATTAGTATTAGGTTAAATATTAGAAAAATAAAAATTGTTGAATTGTCTGACATGAAATTTCAAAGTTAAGAGTCCTGGAATTTCTATATTTATATACTGGAAAACTCAACCTGGAAAACACCTGGAATTTTATAATCATCTATTAGTGTGAACCCTGTTACTACTGAGGACTTGTAATAAATACTCCTAAAATGCTAAATAATGGTTTGAACTTATCTTGTTTCAGGTATTTAGTAGACTGCTGTTTCCAATGGTCAGAGAAAGTACTATGGGTGTATTATCACACATGCTCCTCAGCTTCAAGCATTCTCCACAAGCATTTCACCTTGTAAGAACAATTTTAGTGCTGTTACATTTAATATGAAGATTTAAAAATGACAGACTGTCCTGCAAGACTGAATTCAATACTTGAAAAATTCACCTATCTGTTTTAAGTCTTTGTTTCTGTCTCATTAGATTGTAGAAAATGTTCCAGACTTAGTAAAAGCATTAAAGAGGGAAAACAGTGCATCATCAAATGCTTGTCTGCAGACCTTGGCAGAGTTAATGCACCTTCTTATGTATCAACACTCTGGCTTTCCAGAACTCTATGGTCCTGTCTTAGATAGTCTGCAGGTAATCAGTGAATTCCCTGTTTTTGGAAAGGGATGGAAGGGTAATCTTTGCACCTGAGTTGAGACATCCATCCAACCATCCTTCCTTCCATCATTTTCATCCATCCTTTCTATCCATTTATGCATCTTTACATCCATTAATAAATGTCTTTCCTTCATTCTTCATATCCATCCATCTGTTGTCCATCCAACCATCCTTCCTTCCATCCATCCATTCATCCAACCATATATCCATTTATGCATTCACCCATCTATTAATGAGTGTCTTTTCTTCATTCTTCTTATCCATCCATGTGTTGTCCATCCAATCATCCATCCATCAATCCCATTTATCCACATGTACCCAACCCAACAAACCATCAGTTTTCCTTCTATCCATCCATCCATCCTTCCATCTGTCCACCTATTAATATATCCACCCATGTGATAGTGTTTTCCTCACTATTTAACAATCTTTCTTTCTCTTTTAAATTTCACTAACAGGACTTCAAGAAGCCATCAGAAGCCATGATCAAGAAATGGTTGGCCCAGGCTGCATGGTCAGCACAGCCATCAGCACAAATAGCATTGTCTAGAATCACACCCAAGTCAGAAACAGGAAGAACAGGGCTGGTTAATCTGGGAAATACTTGTTATATGAACAGTATTATACAGGCCTTATACATGCTAGATGAGTAAGCGCATATAGAATCATTGATAAGATATTCAAGATATAGTATATGCCACCCATGTAACGAAATCTGGAATTTATAGAAATTTGGCTCTTGGAATCCAGAATCCAGCACCTGGAATCTGGAATCCAGTATTTGGAGTCCAGTTCACTTACATGGTGCAATATATGTTCCTATAGGACATTGAGACATTATAGGATCAGAAACCCTGCTGTGCGAAGATTGAGGTGGTACTTCACACTGCTACACATTCCATTTAGAATATTTTTTAAAAGCTGTACAAATTAAAAAGATGCAGAAGATTGCCCATATTTCATTTTTCATACTATTTCTGCTTTGATGTCTCAAAACCTGAAACACTTGTACAAAGGGCTAAAATTCAATACTTTTTTTAAAAAATATTCAACAGATTTAACTGGTTGCTCATGAAAAGAGATACAACCACTGCTCTTGAAAGAGTTATTTATCGACTACAGGAAACGTTTGTATTCCTTAAAATGTCACAGGCAAGTAAAATTATTTTATCTACTTTTAATTCAAGCACCGAGAATTATATTAGACTAATGTAGAGCCACCAATAGTATGAATTCCGGAACCTCTATTTAATTTTTATTTAATTAATTTTTTATTTCTTGCACTAATAGACCTTCCTCGAATTCGCTTGGAGGATCACGAAACAATGGTTTGAAATACAAGTCGAGGTTGGCCTTGCTAAGCAAAAGAATCAAGTTCGGTCTCGATTTGGAACCGTTTCATGATCATTCAAGCGAATTCGGAAAAGGTCTATTTCAAGCCAGTATGTTTTTCTATTTTGTCAATTCACCACAGGCAACCCATGAGTAAAATTTCTCTACGAGATGCTACAGGAAGACCAACCTTTTTAGGCCTCGGCAGTAGATTAGTGGATAAAAGATCGCTTTACCATTTCACTACTGTTCTTACATGTGTATGCCTTTTTCTACAGAGAGCTGCATACTCGCCGTCCAAGTTTCTTCAAATCGCTCGTCCCCCATGGTTCACTCCTGGGTCCCAACAAGATTGTTCAGAATTTCTCAAGTATCTACTGGACAAGATCGAAGAAGAAGACAAAGTCGTCTCGAATATAAGCGAACTCAAAGAGAAAATCCCTCATATGAAAAGACACAGTGATATTATCGAGGAAACGTTTGAAGGAAAACTCCTAGTTTGTCATCGTTGTAGACGCTGTAATTATGTATCGTACTGTGAAGAGGTGTTCACGGATTTACCTCTAGCTTTTCCTCAAAATACCACCGGGGTGAACCGAGATTTTTCTAAAGGACTTGGGAAACCCCATACCAAGCAACCAGTAGAAAACACCGACGTACCGAACACTGACCGAAGTCTTAAAGGTGGAGATATCGGCCAACGCCCCGCCGTGCCGTCAATATCCTCTAGTAGCGGGGGCGAGTCGAGTTCGGAATCAGGTACAAGCTCTCCTACTAATAGCTATAGTCTGCCTAAGAGCTCTGGTTCTCAGAGTAAGGTGTCTGCGCATGGGGTGGGGGCAGAGGACCCCAGTATATCCCTAGAAGAAATGCTTGGGTTCTTCTTTGAGCCGGAAGTTCTGGAAGGATCGAATCAGTATCACTGCGAACAGTGCCAGAGTCTACAAGACGCTGAACGCAGCGTCGTTATTTCTAAAGCTCCGAGCTTTCTTGTGCTGACTTTGAAAAGATTTTCTTACAACGTCGCGACCCACCAGAGATCGAAAATCCTACAAAGCGTCACTTATCCGTTGAAGTTAAAACTCTCCAATAATATCATACGGGTTAAGGACGAGAGAGAGAAAATGGATGTCAGCGACCAATCTGAAGGGGACTCTAATGACGGGCGCCGGACGCCCCCTATAGAAGAGTGCTTAAACGACGAAAAACTGGAAGCACCGCCTACCAAGTGCACCAGGAAAGATCTTGAATTCGCGTCTCAAGGCGTGCAAATATTACCTGACGATAACTCCAGTGTTCTACCTCTTGATAACTTTCCTTCGGAGACCATGTACGCGCTTACGTCGGTCGTGGTGCATTCTGGGGTGTCTTCTGAGAGTGGGCACTACTACTGCTATGCTAGGCCGTCTAGTCACGTGATACACGATGACGTCACCGCCTTGGACGGGAATGTTAAAGCCAATAAACAATCGTCTCCAGCGGTTACCACGCACAGTCATTCTTGGTGTTTGTTCAATGACAGTAGAGTCTCGTTTGCAAGATTTGAGACTTTTTCGGATATTACTAAACGTTTCCCTAAAGACACTCCTTATGTTTTAATCTATAAGAATATTAGTAAATACAGTCGTAGCAGTCAAGCTACTGATGGGGCCAGTGCGTCTGGAGCACGTGTCGAATCGAATGAGTGTAAAATCAGGCAAGATCTCCTGGATGCGGTCAACCTTGATAATCTACTTTATTTACAGGTTAGTGCATGGAGTAGATCATTTGTGTGTTTGTGCAAACATTATTGACCGAGCTTGTTTGGTGGGGACCGAAAAAATTCCTAGAATTCGTTTTTGCGTTTTGCGCGCAGCAAATAGTAAGCAAGATGCGCTCAAGCGCAAAAATAAACAAGACCAATTAGTAGTAAATATTCTTCTATGCGAACAGATGTGCTTTTTGCCATTAAAATACAGAGCGATCCGGACTGTGACAGTTGCCATATGATACTCTTTTAAAAGACCGGTTTACATGGTACCACTTTTGCTTACAACTGTCGCATGCGATCTGTTTACGCCATGCTTACAGCACGTATTGCTTCATGTAAATCAACCCTAGAACATTTTTTCTCGTCGTACACAAGTTGTCAGCAAGTTGTAGGGATGATTTACACGGAGCAATTCCCTTGTAAGCATGGCGTAAGCAGATCGCTTGCGACAGTTCTAGTAACCAAGAGTTGTACCGGGGAGCACGGGTGGCGTGCGCTGCTAATGCGTCGCCTCAAATCGATGCTCAGTGTCGTATGTGAGTAGAGTTGTTTGTTGGTTCTCTCCTGTGCTTCGAGGGTTTTTCTGCGGGTTCTCCGGTTTTCCTCCCTCCGCAAAAATCAACTTTCAAATCCTAATTCGATCTCAGGGCCTAGATGAAAATTACGCCATGTAACTCTAGTTACCCTGCTTAAACAAAGTGGATTTATTTTATTTATTTATTTATTTACCGTGTAAACGGCCCTTTAGGAAACATAGTTTGACTCCCAAATGGCTTTCGTGTTCAAGTATCGTAATTGATTGTGATTGGTTAGTATGCGTTTTCTTAGTTTGTGATTGGTTTACATTGAAATAACTCAGACGCGCCGAAAATATTTTAGTCATGTGATCTCCATAGTCTTGAAACGAATTTAGTTCGATGTTTTCCTAAATTTGATAACGGTCATCATAGGGGAAAAAAGTGATACTGATTATGTCTTTAACTCTGTATCCACCAGCATACCATCACTTGCAATATAAGTACCATAACCAATAAAAGGAAATCTATAACAGCGTAGAAAAAAGATCTTAACTTTACCGACGTTTCGAGCTTTCGCCCTTCATCGGCAGAATTAGTACTTGTTTAAAATGAAGCCATTTAAGTGCGAATGTCGAAAAAAGGTTTTCTTTAATGTCATATAATTATACCTCTAGCTATACTAAGCTGCATTCAGAAGTGCATTCATTGCGGGCGGGAAAGTCAGAAGTGCATTATAACCCATCCGTACCATTCCTCCCTCCCTCTCTTCATCTATCTATCCATCCATCCTTCCTTCCATTTATTCAAATCTTTCTGAAGAGAAAATGGAAACGTTTCGTCAAGAGTTTTGTATGTCAAACTCCTTTGTAATCTAGCCTCTTGTCGGTCGGTGTCATTAGATCCTCTTCTGTAAACGTCCGAATCCCATTTCTTTTTGTTACTCGATCATTATTTGTGTAATGGAAGCTGTCAGTGATAAACATCTTTTTCTAAAATGTATACTTATGCTGAACCACAGATATAGCGATAGGAAATTGTGCTGTGGTAATGGCTTACATGATATTACTCGCCGAAAGCTAAAATAATGTGTAGTCAGTGAAATATAGTTTCAGTGAAACAGAGGATATTACATAGGCCCGCGGAGATACGGATTTTATGTTCGAGTGTTGAAAAGATTTTTCACGAGTAAGCGCAGTGAACGAGCGAGAGATTTTCAACACGAGAAGATAAAATCTGCATCTCGAAGCGCTATGTAATATTCTGTTTATTATTTAATTAACGATGAACAAATCTTATTGCTTTCAAATAGCTGTAAAAGGTACAAACCATGGTGGTGTTATTTTCACATGTGAAAATATCAGTTTTTCGCAATGAAGAAAATAGGTATTTCATCGAGAATTACATAATAAACAAATTTATTTCATTCTTCTCATTCTTTCTTTTGTATATTTTTTAACCTTGTCCTTTTTTCTTTTTTTCTTTTTTTTCCCTTTTTTTCCCTTCTCATTTTCAGAATTTTTTCTTTATTATCTTGATATGCTTTCTGAAATTCTGTTTTTTCCCCTTTATTTCTTTGCTCATTCCCTTCTTTCTGACGTAACTACATTTTTCTTTCTTTCCTATTAGTTCTTTTTCGAAAATTTAATCTTAAACATTATATTACCATGATAAAAGCAAATATATTTTACGGTAAAACGCAGTTTCATTTTGTTTCTATTATTCCTACAAATCTCTACACTTCCTTCCAGTCTAACCTACGAATAACCTTTCAACCACCGTCTGCCGAGAAAAAAAAGACATCAATTCTACATTGAATTCGAGGGTATTTATGCGTCAACGATTTTCCACACGGTTTCCATTTTCGTTCTTTTGTGCTAAGTGTATCCGTTACCAATCAAGCCGATGATAAAGAAGAAACCGGAATCTTCTCTAGAGCAGGATGTAGAGTTGTGAACAGCGCTCAATATCTTCTTTATTCCCTGTAAAGTTTCAACTTTCAAAGCCTTGCACCTGGAACTATACTCGGTCATGATGTCAGATAACTGTCGTTCTCACATTGACAGCCTTTGTTCAGAATCAAAGCTTTTAATCATTCCTTGAGGACCGGAGACTTTCTTTTTAAAAGCCAATATAAGCGAGAACCGTTTTATTTGTAAATAACGAACGTTACACGTGGCTTTTGGAGGTGTGGGTGTAGTTCTGAGAGATGAATTTGAGATGGTATGAGAAAACGAATGAATGAAATGGTTATTAAAAATGAGAAGAATCAATGAGAACCGAAGAAAATGAATGTCTGCACATAAAACAGCAACAACATACAATCAACCTTAATAAAGTGACATACAAGGATGATAAGTGAAAACTAGATGAAAATTGAGAACAGGATGTTAGATAAGAATGAAATATGGATGGAATGGGAGTGAAGTAAAAGTAGAAATATGGGAAATGGATATGGGTAAGAATGGAATGTGGATGAAATAAAAAATAGGATATGGATAAGAATGGAATGTGGATGAAATAAAAAATAGGATATGGATAACATTGGAAATAACACAGAAACATGAAATGTGGATAAGAATGAAATGTGAACAGAATGAAAATAAAATAGAAATATGAGAAATGGATAATGGCTAAGAAGAAAATGATGCATATAAAATAAAAATATAGGACATGAACGTGTAATAACATTGACCGTTTATATGAGTGTAAAAACTATAGCTAGTATGATGTGAATATGGAACTTATGCAAATTGAGATTGGATGATGTAAGAATATGACCGACTAAAAGAAAAATATAAAACCACTGACACTTCTAATGTTATGCGCAAATCAAAAGGAAAGCAGTTTTCCCCTATTTCAGACTGTCATATCACAGAAGTAGATTTGTTCACCAAGCAAAGAATCTTGTTCCAAATAATTTTAAAATCAGAAATACATTACGTCCGAAGAGTAATACACAAGGCATGTTTACTTACTACTGGTTTTTTTCCCCCCGCCGTTCTCATCACAGGAAATTGAACATGAGTCGCGCATGCTCAACAAACCCAAGTTCACTCCCACGCAACCACGTGACGATGATGACGATAGCGGACCCTCGAACAGCAGCTGCGGTTCTGGGGCTGGCTACTCTACTCCTTTTAATCGATTTATTTTCTGAGGAAACGGCAGACAGGCAGACAGCTTATCATATCAGGCAAGTCAGTGAAGTAAAGACGTCCTATGGATGAATTTAAAAAGACCATTTTTCTCAAGGTTGCGTACTCATTCGAAATTCAAGAAATTTCACAAAGAATAATATCGGGACAGGAGTTTTGAACATCCAAGAATTAATATGCGCTACTTGGAGATTTTCTTAATAAATATAATATTTGTTGCAAAGGACATATAACTTTGCTTTTTCGATTCTGTGGGCCGCACGCAACCCTGACAGAAAAGGTACAAGGTATTTAGCCATTAAAGACTTTGGTTCTGAAATTCCGGGGGGGAGGGGGAGGGGAATTCTGGCGCATTCAAGAGGAAAGATTTTGGAATAACATCTTTGTCAAACCGGGCATTTTCTTTAAGAAAAATTTCACACAGATAGTAAACAAGAGTTCAAAGACTAAGCGAGGCCTTCGGGGTGAACTGAACCAGCGATAGGCCGAGTTAGGCCTTGGGTTGTCAGATGGAAGGTTTTGAGAATATCATCAGATAAAAGGTTATAAGAATATCATTATTTAAGAAATACATATTGGGTTTATTTAAGATTGTATAAAGTTAGAGAAGGTTGATGAAATCGTAATCACTCAAATAGACCTTTTTCATACCGCGCGAGGGAATGGGCACTGGAGGTATGAGAGACGTTATCTTAGAAAAGGAAGCCTCTCGAATCCGTCTTTTTTCCTTGATAAATGCTTCTGATCAGCTTTTAATTGTTTAGGAGCATTAATCAAGGAAAAAAAGATGGATTCGAGAGGCTTTTTTTTCTAAGATAACGTCTCTCATACCTCCAGTGCCCATTCCCCCACGCGGTATGAAAAAGGTCTATTGTATAACCACAAATCCTAACTACCTTATTACATGAAATTTTCGCGACACTTTAATTTCGCGATTCCAAAAAAATCGCGAAATTTAAGTGACGCGAAATATGCGCACCTCAAAATCGCGAAATTAACATGTCGCGAAAATTTCATGTAATAAGGTATTGTATCAAACATAAATCAGTGATATCGAATTGACATTAAATTATTTGTTATGTTAAAGTGGAAGGTTTGTGGTCGAGTATGTTTGATTATCTGGACTAGTTTTAATACGTATATTTTATCAGCAATGAGCTAGAAATAATGGAAAGTTATAGTGCTTAGAAATGAGGTTATTCCGGGCGAAAGACCCTTGGAAAGAAATTC
>WUAP02143168.1:0-11912 GCA_015163945.2 Stichodactyla helianthus | reverse complement strand
CCAGAAATACAAGTTTTTGGTCAATTTTCCAATTTTCAATTTTTAACAAAATTGAATGGACGGAAGGTACACGGACCGTCTCGGTTCGGCAGTTCGCTGAGATCCGTTGTACGATAATAACAATTCTTATCTTAGATTATTGGTTTCCCACAAAATGAGATAAATCAGGCAAAACACAAATAGGATATAATAATCAGATATTTTGGTGGCGGCGGCTAAATTCGGTAAGGCCCAGGTCAAACGCCGAACTTCACATGAGCCGAACTCATAAAAATCAATGGATAATAAGGCGATCTTCTTAGATGTCATTAGGTTCGGCTCATATGAAGTTCGACGTTTGACCTGGGCCTAAGTACTGGTAGGTACTGAAGCTGTTCTTGATAAGCCCAACATTTTATGTGGCTCATGCAGGAGAATCAGTAGTGTTACCACCTATGGTTAATTGTAGGGCTTTCTTTGATCCAGGTCAGTAGGGCGGAACTTGGTTTTCATATGCGATGAAAAAGAACCGTAACTGGGGTTTGTGATTGGATGATTCGCATGAAAACAATGGAAAAGCCATTTCACTGTCGGTTGCGGAATGTCGTAATTGCAATGTAGTACCGTACGTTTCCTACTCACACGAAAAACGGCGCTCTAATAATTGTCTGACGGGAGCTCAGTAGTGTTACTGATTCTCCTTCATGGGTCACATAAAATGTTAGGCTTATCAAGAACAGCTTCAGTATTTAACCAGTACTTACCGAACTTTTCATGTACCAAATCTAGCTACATCAAAGAATTAAGCCGCCCCCACCAAAATATCTGATTATTATCCTATTTTCGTTTTGCCTAATTTATCTCATTTTGTGGAAACCAATAAACTTAGATAAGAAATGTTATTAAGACAACTTGGGGTAATCTTTGTGCAACGTAAATCAAAAAGGTTTTTTCCCACAAATTTAGAAACGAATCAGTAAGCAATGCATGGACAGAAAACAAGCTGACAAGCTTATTGATTCATGACCACGGATTAATTCGGGATAGTAGCTATAGACGCGCTTGCAATGTTGAACCGGGTGTCCGCGCCTTAATTAATCTTCGCTGTGCAACTATCGGCAACTATATGAAGCTTTTATAAATCACAACTTCAGCATCTCAGTTGTTTTCAGATCTCAAGTCAATCGGTCCAGTCACGTGGTGAGTCACGTGTTACCAAGAATATGAACAATTGTTATCTTTTCTTGAAAATAAGATTACTAATTATTTGGAAAATTACTAATGCGGAATGAAGGAATGAAAAAGCTGTTGTTGGGGCTGGATTTTATTGCATGACCGATGAGCGTTAAATATATTGTATCCCAAACATCGGTTTCACCACCTGTGTTGTTTACACCAACATCAACCCAAATTCACACTCAATCACCAACAGTACACCGTCTTCATAGATGAAAAAAGCATGATTTTTCATATTTTAAAGTAGAAAGACTTGTTATATTTTGGAATCTTCTTTTATGGAGACGAAAGTTTTAGAAAACTTTCAATAGTTTAAACTTGGTATTACGGAAAGCGTTAGGGCGTCGCTTCACTAACATATCACAGCAGAGCAAAAGAATTATGCGTCACCTTGAACAATTGCGTCTTAATTACGATAAATTCCAAGGATAATTTCCCTAAGTTGACTGCAGCTAAAAATGTTACGTAACGTATGATTCTAAGACGGACATTGGTAAGTTGAGTCATAGCACATTGTTGACGAGTGTATTATTTTCGGTATGAGTGATAGTCAGCGCTGTCGGTAACCCGCTTTGATTTCTACCGCACGCCACACTAGGTGGTTACACTACTGAGCTCCCGTCAGACAATTCTACTAAATGCTCTTCCGCATAACGAGAATTGGATGTCCGTTTTTTTTTTAAGGTGGAAAGGTCTCCTACCGAGTTGGAATCCGAGTTTCCTGATTGGCTACGTTGGTTTTTAGTTGTTGTTTGGCGTGGAGAAAGACCTGTTGAAACTATTCAGAGCGTACGCCAGCAAAAATCTATGCAAGAAAATCCAAAAGCTTTCGTACACTAATGGAATTAGGATTCGAGAACAGAAAGTTTTAAACAGGGATGCTATAGACAGAGTAGAGACGAGCAGAAATATGGAGATTTTCAAGATTTTTTCACAACTTATGGATTCACACTTAAGGATGTTTTACATGGTTCTATTGTACTTAACATTACTCGTTTTTCCGAGTGAGCAAGCTGTCTTGAAGGTCTCAGTGCCTGAAAACAAACCCAGTGGGTTTGTAGTTTACAGGTTTCCGTCGCCAAAAAGCGGAGAGGTCTACCAACTGTACGATTCGCGCTACACAGATTCATTGGAATCTTCGAAGCTCTTTCAAATATCACCCACTGGAATCCTGACTACAACACAGCCTCTGGCTTATGGCCCGAACGGGAAAAATACTTTTGAAATTACAATTGTTCGACGTAAGCGTGGAGAAACTTCGGGAGGGGAAGCCTATACTCTCCAAGTCCAGATCACTGATGTTAATAATTTTGTTCCCACGTTTGGATTCCGAACTTATAATGGGACAATAAAGGAAAATTCTCCACCCAATACAAAAGTGCAGGGAATTGTGAACTGCCATGCGGAGGATAAAGACTCGGATGGTATTAAAGGCTACAAAATCATCGATGGGAATGAAAAGGGATACTTTGAAGCCAGTACAGTGACAGTCGAGGACGAGAAGTTCTTAGAACTGAAAACTACGAATGTACCGATTCTAAAAACAAGTGGCAGTATTGAGAAAATTACGTTGATAGTCGAGGCTGAAGACAATGGAAGTCCAAGTCTCAAGGGAGCGGCGAAAGTCGTGATTACCATTGAACCGACGAACAAACAAGCGCCTAAATTCGAAAAGGCACAGTACACAGCAAATGTGAGCGAAGAAATGCAAGTAATGTCAACAGTAGTTAAGGTGCACGCCGAGGATAGTGATATAGGAGATGCTGGTAGCTTGTACTATGTACTTAATCCGTTGTCAGATTACTTCACAGTTAATCCAATCACTGGACAAGTTGAATTGGTTCGTGCATTGAACTACAAGACTAAGAATGTCTTTGAGCTGACGGTCATCGCTCGAGACCGGGGGAAGCCTTCGAAGCAAGCAACAGCTAAAGTAACTATTCGTATTGAGAGGGATTTATCACATTTCCCGCCAAAAGACTCGCAGAACCCAGGTGTGAATACTCCGCCAACGTTTCCTCCAGGAGCGTTGGTAGCGACAGTTCGCGAGGATTTACCCATAGGAGCATTCGTGACTTTAATACATGCCAATGACAATGACCCACCCGGCCCGAATAAACAACTGGTATACTCAATGACAGGAGTTAATGCGGGATCGTTCAAAATTGACCCCCAAAGCGGCTTGGTAACACTTCTAGCACAACTCGATTACGAAACGGGTCCTAAGAAACTGAATTTGACAGTAACGGCTACAGACAAAGCATCGCCCCCAATGTCTGCGTCTGCATTCCTGATCATCTACGTCATAGATGTCAATGAAAACTTCAATCCACCGGTATTTGAGCCGTCCGCACGATCACTATCCTTACCGGAAGATACTCCTATCGGAAAATCAGTGATGACAGTGTCGGCTACAGACAGCGACACAGGAGCAGATGGTACACTCGTATACTCAGTAGTCTCTGGCGAAGGAGTCCATTACTTGACCGTTGACAAGACAACCGGTGTCATGACGACCACTACTTATCTTGATTACGAAAAAAGGGATCATTTTGAGCTTGTGGTGGCAGCGCAAGACACAGGGAACTTCCCTCGCACCGCCTTGCTCTACCTGATAGTTAAAGTTCAGGCTGTCGACGACAATTATCCAGAGTTCTCCAGCAACTGGTACAACGCTACTGTTCCTGACGGGTCCCCTGAGAATACTTTTGTCACCGTACTGCACGCGATAGACAAGGATAGCCAAAGCCTCTCATATACTCTCCAAACTCCTGGTGTAAATGATCCCTTCAAGGTTGAAACCGGAACGGGAATCATACGAACTCGGCGCATTTTAGATCTCAACGCGGGCGACAAGCCGTTCAACCAGTTGGTCGTACAAGTCAAGGGAGGTCAAACGAAATCTCAAGCGATCGTAAACGTCATGATCACCAGTTCGAGCACCTCTGTTCCGCGCTTTAGACAGAGTTCTTATCAAGTGAGTGTGAGAGAGAATATTGGAAAAGTAGATAGTTTGATTTGCCTAGCGGCGACTGACAGCAACGTTGGGGCGATAGCTTACGCCATCACTACCGGCGGAAGTGATAAATTTTCTGTACAAGCAACATCAGGTAGGTTGAGATGATGAGTGTATTTTGTGAAATTAATACCTTGAAATATTATTAATTAATATTAGTATTCATGTCTACTTACAAATTATTGCGATCTCAATGCAAAATCTCCTCATAAGTTTCGGCTTTACCAGCCAATAGGCCTTTTTAGCTTGGGGGTAATGTTTTCCCATTTCAGACCACGTGTCATTCCCTTGGGTATTGTTTCTTTGTTTCTTGGAAACGCTTAAGAAGATAAATTGATATGGACGAGCCTCAAACAAAGAATCTTATTGTCAAGGGATTGACACGTGGTCTGAAATGTGAAAACGTTTACGCCCAAGTTTAAAAGGTCTTTGATCTCTGGCATGCACGTAAATGAAATTGGCCTAAGTCACATGAAGTATCGCTTAAGTTGAATACATGCACTTTATTGGCCACTTTCCATACATCGGTTCACTGGTGAAACAGAAGGCATTCAGTCGAGGCTGTAAGGTAGTTTCAAAGGAATATTCAAATTTGTACCTCGCACTTTCAATGGAATGCTTTGTGCTTGACCAGCGAACCGATGTATGGAAAGTGGTCAATCATATACAATTCATCATGTAATCATTCAACGACGCTAACGAAGTCGATCCGGAAAATTTTAGAGTGGTTATCTTACAAGCGTTTTGATCAGAATATAATTTTCACGAATTCGCTTGAATGAACTCGAAACAATGGCTTCAAGTCGAGGTTGCAGTAGACAAAATGCAGTAAATGTATGCATTTGTTTATTCCAACCTCGACTTGAAACCATTATGTTTCGTAATCATTCACACAAATTTTGAAAAGGTCTATGAGACAACTAATTTCTAGACTATTAGAGTAGGAACTGGCATCAAAAATCTAATGAATTTACTAAGATCAGTGTAGCTTAATTGGCTCTCCCCTCCTCGCTTCTTGAGCCCCGTTTTCGACGTATCCTCTATTTTTTTCCGGACCGGTATCCTAGGAAAGCGCGCGCTATGATTGCGCTCGGTCCGTATAGTCTGACCGATTTTCGTACATAAGAAAAGTAAGTTTTTGAAACAAATGTTTGTCCTTTGTGTTTTTAGTATGTACAATTTCTCCAATAAAAAAGGGTCAAATTTTCTAGTTTCTGCTGTACTGAGTAGCATACAATGGAGAATTTCCCTAGTTCTCACTGTTCAAAAAGGAAGTAATATCATTTACCACAGCTTTTGAAATCAAAACTAAGCTTTCGCGTTACTCGAACACAATTTTACAATTACCACCAAAACATTAATAAATAAAAAATAAAATAAAAAACCCTTTGGTGTTTTCACGAAGTAAAACAAACTGGTGCCCCTTTGAGCGTTCCCAAGCACGAACTTGATTGGCTCAAACTGGAAACAATGCTAGGCATGTCATAAATTATTTATTGCCATTAATGAAAATGACTCATTCACTACTATAAATACTACATAGAAAGTTCTAGAGTGCATTAGAATAGCTTCATTATTAACACATAATTGTACAACAAAAGTCTTTTTAATAAAAACAATCTGTAAAACAATCACGCACATAAAGCTAGTGAATACAAGCTGTAGCTTTTTTCTCCCGCTGGTAATATACTATTTTAGGTTATAATACGGCGAAAATTTGCAGCGTTTAAACTTCACTCAAAATGTTGCGGAGAACAGTTTAAACGTTTGAAGTTTCCCAACATTTTTTTCTTTTTTGATGCAAAGCATAACGCTGGCAATGCAACAAATATCGTTCTATCGTCAAAAAAGTGTCAGTTTTTTCCCCCGTCGGCTTAAAAGGGGATAAAAAGTGCGAGGCGGTATGGCTGTTCAATAAAAAGGAAAGCTGAAAATGTTAACCTGACACCTGACAAAAGATTAATTTGAAGCCATTCACTATTAGTTATACGGTATATAACGTATCTCCGGGTTTTGATTATGATAATAATAATAATAACTTTATTTAAGTGTCAAACTATTTAATTTATACAACTAATTTGGGACACTAAAGAAAAACGAAAAGAAAAGAAAGATAAAAGAGAAAGTACATAAAATATGAAAATTTAAAAGTATATCAATAAAATCTAATAGATATATATATTCTAGTGGGAGGAGGGGGACGTGATTAAGTAAAATGCCAACGAAGTTGGCAAACATAGAGGAGTTTTAGTTTGTTATGGAAGTGCGTCATTTCTTTTGTTCAAACAGGTTTGACTAGATTACACTCCATATAAGGAAGTGTGCATAGTTTTGCTTGGTGTTGGTTTTGAAAAACCTGTTAAACCAGTTTTCGTGTCAAGGCTAATTCTATTCTTAGAGTGGTTTTAATTAACCCGTGAAACAAAGTGTACTAATTAGAGTATAATAGTCAGATAGACACAATGAAAAACAAAAGAAAAAAAGTATGATAAAGCGTAATACGCTAAGGTGTATTTCACGGGTTAATGAAAACCACTCTAACATTTTGCAAGACAAATATACACTGTAAAATCGTTAGGCATGGGAATCGTTATTTTTAGCCATGGAACTGTCGCGTTGTGAGTTTCTTCTAATTACTAGTGGAGCGATGAATTGGCTTCTGCACACAGTTTTACAGAAAACAACTCAATGATCAATCAAATTGAATCTACGAAGATTTCTCATTCGACTTCAAATGCCTAAAATTAACGATTTTCCCAATTCTTGCTAAAATACTCCCTTTTAAATATCATTACTTCGTTGGCACATTCAGATTCCTTTTTAAGAGCAAACACTAGGTCTCAATTCCATTACTGATAAGTAATGACTAGTAGAATAGAATATTATATAGTTATGAAAACGAATATGTTGCATTACTGTGGTCAAAGGTACTAGTTACTACTGTAACCATTGGTTTTGCCATGGAAACCATCGTTGCTATGGGATGCATTAATCGAAGCCATGGTGATAAATAGCAATTCACCCTTCTTAAATAATATGCGCATATTTAATTCCGGCATCAAAGTGAGGCTAAGCCCGCCTTACTTCAATGTATCCTATGCTAGAACCAATGTCTTATTTGCAGTCGAAAAATCGGATTTAATTTTTCGTTCTTAGTGGTAACAGCCAGTTTTTTTCGATCAAGATATAGGTTAAGTACAAAATATAGCTTTCGTTTCGTTTCTTCAAAGATTATAAGAGAGTAATTTAAAGGCATCAGGTTACAAGAAAAACTATGAAAAGACTTTCGTATCACAGCAAACATCCTTCGAAGTTATAGGTAAATCACGACCAAAACAGACGTAATTCATGAATATATGTCGATATGTATTTATTTTTGTACTGTTTCCCTCCTTTGTATTGTTTTTATAGTCTACCATGTTTTCAGTTTTCAAGCTTATATGTCGAAATTATCTTAGTTTGTCTCAACCCACGAACACACTACGGTTGAATAACTTGTTGCTGTGGTAAAAGGAATCGCCATTTGATCTAAAGGACTTTACTTCTAGTAATATTTTGACTAATGTTTTGAAGAATAGTGAATATATTGAAGGATAATTATAAAACTAATGAGTGAGTTTTTACAATATATTTTGCTAATGTTTACAATGTATACATGAAGACCAGTGTCGAAATATTATGATTTCACGATCAATTTTACGAGGGATTTCCGCCTTTTCGAATACAGTTGACATTGTATAGCAGTCCACTTAGTGCCAAGAATACTTCATTTTCCTTCCCAATATAAATAAGTTATAGTCATTATATTTGCCTGCTTTATCAACTGGCTCGGTATAACTACTGTTTATTCCACAGCACATAGATTCATCTCTGTAACAGGTTAGGAATAAACCACGACGATTCAAGATAATGTAAAGTTTGATACTTAACTGAGATCCTGATCAAAAAAACTGGTTGTTACCACTAAGAACGAAAACTTAAATCCGATTTTCCGACTGTAATCAAGTAAAAACATTGCGTTCTAGCATAGGATACATCGAAGCCATGCGGGCTTAGCCTCACTTTGATGCCAAAATTAAATGTGCGCATATTATTTAAGAAGGGTGAATGCCGTTGCCCTGAGAACCAATGCCATTTGTGACACCACTGTCGTTGTACTGTTGCTAGGGTAACGACTTTTTTCTGTATTTGATAATGTTTGCATTTTTTTATTTCTGTAACCAATCGTACTATCATTATTATTTTACAGGAAGGTTCTCCATTTTGAGATCGTTCGATTACGAAGTCGAGACAGGATATTCTGTTCAAGTTCAAGCAGCAAACCCCGCTCATAAGACAGCTACCGCTTCAATACAGATCAAAATCACTGACATCGATGACAAACCAAGCTTTAAAGAGACCAATTACGAAGTGAGCATACAAGAGAACAGTCCAGCCGGGACTTCTGTACTAACTGCTGCCAAAGGAGGTTTTGTATTTGAAGACGAGGACTCCAACCCAGCCCAATACCTGTGCTCCTTAGAAGAAGTGACGTCATCGTATGTGCTTGATTACTTCCGGGTGGATCGCGTAAAAAGCGAATGTTACCTAGTAACTAAGAAGACTGTTATCTACACCAAGGAGACTCAGTTTCAGTTTAAAGTTACTGCGACTAATAAAGATTTTCCCAGCATGCATACCTCGTGTTCAGTGACTCTGAAGGTAGTTGATATTAACAACCACGCTCCTGTCTTCACACAGAGCAATTACTGGGTGACTGTCTCTAGTCTCACTCCAGTTGACACTTCTGTATTGACCGTTAATGCTCCTGATATGGACGTGGATGCCAATGGACAAGTGTCGTATCAGATTTTAACAGCAAGCGAAGATAAAAGGTAACTAATTGTTGGCTGATTGGTCAAAACCAAGACAAACCATGGAATGACGTCATGGGGATAAGACGTCATAATGTGCACGGAAAGCTTCAAAACTGACAGTTTTTCCCGTGTCTTCAGCTCTTGCGTTCAGGGTCTTAGTTCCTGTAGCACAGCAGAATACGTAACATTAAAAATAAAACAAAACAAACAAAACAAACAACGACAAAGCAGCAGCAGCAACAACAACAGCAACAGCAACAACAACAGCAACAACAGCAGCAACAGCAACAACAACAAAAACAACAAGGAACAACGGAATCCAACGATTCAGTAGTTTGTAGAACAGGAAGCAGCAGCCCTACGGAGTCCAAAGTCATCTTTATTCAAAATCAATTTGCACAATTTCAGTTTTGTTTCTTGTTTTTTCCCAGTTATTTCTTCATCGATCCGAATAGTGGTGTTATAACAACAGCCAAAAGTATGACAGCAAAGAATGAATACTCATTCATCGTCAAGGCAACGGATAAAGGTAATTACTATGACGGAATAAAATGGGTTGGGCACCCTTAATACTTTTTAAGGTGAATTTTTCCTAAAAGACGGTCCTAAAAGAGTGACTAAACTGAATACAATTGTCTCCGATAAAGAATAATTAGGACAACAAGTAGTGCGTTGAGCACCCTTATCTCTTTATGAAGTTACTGCTTCCTGAGAAGCTGTCCTAAAAGGGTGTAATTTAACTGAATTGCTGGCAAATTGTCTGTGATAAAGGATAATTACCATGACAACTAGTGTGTGTGTTGTGCACCCTTAATACTTTCGAAGGTGACTGCTTCCTAACAGGCTGTTCTTACAGTTAAGTGTGACATAGCTATAGGCGATTGTCTATGATAAAGAAGGTGGCTGTAGTGGAGAACGGACAAACCAGTCTGAAAACTTTTCAAATCAAGAGAAGAGTGTCTTCCTATAAGAATATAAGAGCTGTTCTTTGTCTGACAGGAGCGCAAGTTAAAGAGAGTCAAACAAATGTCAAGGTATCAGTTTACAGCAAGACATCATATCCTGTCCAGTTCCAGCAACCTCAGTACTCAAAATCCTTACCAGAATCAGACCCCATTGGGACGAACATTATACAGGTGCAAGCGACTGGTCCCGCGGGAATCACGTATTCCATAGTCGGTGGCAATCCTGACGCGACGTTCCGGATTGTCAGCGGTTCAGGCCAGATTCAGTTAAACAGAGAACTCGATTACGAGGCTGTGACCAGCCATAAATTGGCGGTCCGAGCCACGTGTAACACCTCGCCTCCCATGGCTACTGATGTGATTGTTACTGTTAGTATCCAAGATGTGAACGACAATACGCCAAGGTTTTTAGTTTATACAAACCCAAAGACTGTTATAATTGAAAGTTACACTCCTACAGATACGGTCATATTCAAGGTAAGGCCAATCTTCTAAGTGTTTAAGATTAGCGGTTTGAAGTTATCTCCAAAAGAATGGTCGCCATGTTGGATGATATAACAAAAGAAACCGTTAGCAAATCTATTGTTAAAGTCATCCAACATAGACTATATTACTAATCTGCATCAACAGTGCATTCTGGGACTGTTATCTCAGTTAAGTAACACCGCACAAAAGAACCACAAACCTTGACGCCTTTTGTTCGATGTTATATAAGTGAGATGACCGTCCCAGAATGCACGGCTGGGGCAGACTAGCAGACTAGTAATATAGTTTATGGCGGCTATGAGGACACATGAAAACAATGCGATGCACGTACAGCTTTATTGGTACAACCATAAATACATGATCACATGTGGCATTCCAGAATGAAAGATATACGAGGCACTTCCTCTCTGGGGAAGAGTTGTCTTCCATACTTCAGTTGCCCTATCTCATGACGTCACGGCTTGTTTATAGGGGAACAGAATCGTCCAGAACAGTAGAAATTTGAACAAAATTCGCTGTGCTAAAAAAGTTTATTCTTAAATTGTCAGGTTTCCAAATATAAGATGTACTGAGCCTTAATACACAATATTTACTGTATTTGGTGGCTGTTCCTGCTTTTCTACGGTCTACAAAACGCATTTAATATCGATTTTCTTTGTGTTGTTACTGTTTTGTCCCCCTCCCACGACCATAATCCTTATCTTCAACATTGGTAGGGGAGAAGATTATCAGATAAAATATTTCTTAATGCATTAATGCATTTTCTTTCAAAATCTTGGCCTGAGGCATGGCCGCCACGATTGGGTACAGCCGCATCCGAAATAGCGTAAAAAATCACGTGATCTGTTGACATGTCCACACGTTCCATGCAAAACTACTTAGGTTACGTTACAATAACATTACTGTATTTGTTTTCTCAAGGCAATAGCAGTGGATGCGGATTCGGGCTCTTATGGTACAGTTGCATACACCATCGACTCATCGAAGAGCAGTCCGTCTAGTAATCTCCCATTCAGCATAGACGCGTCTACAGGTGATGTGAAGACTACCTCTTTGATCAGGTATGTAAACGCGGTCACTGTACCCCATTCAAAAGGAACGGAGAGCTCTTTCGAAACAAGTGAGCGAATCATTGGACGCATTAGAGATATTTGTAAACATTTTTGCGTAAAAATGCACGATTTTGTGTTAACACCTTCAGCTTCTTCAAACAATTAGCAGAAACGGCCATTCACGTTTAAAATGACTATCACACAGTTAACCTTGTTATATAGCTTATATAGCTATGGATTTTCTTGATATAACGAACGCTGTCATTGGCTGAAAGATGATCACGTGGTATTAACTAAATCTAAATGTATCCTGAGCGGGAAA
>WUAP02143146.1:0-11913 GCA_015163945.2 Stichodactyla helianthus | reverse complement strand
GCAACCTGCAACGCTCAATTTTCTAGCATTGCGAGACAAGTTGCTGAGAAAATTGCCTAGTGTAACAGCACCTTAAGTTATAATAAATTATTATTTCCCGCTCAGGATGACACCAGAGAAAAACGTTTGCGCATGCGTGAATTTTAACAACGTTTCCAAGAATTCAAGAGAGTTTCTGTGTGAAAAGAAATGCTAATTTTCTCCGAGTATACAAAACATTTCGGTGTAATACTTTTGTGGGACCAAGATATCATATAAATGAAGAACATTTGTAAGAATTGACCTTAAGTTTTGGCATTTTCTGAAGTCCAATTGTAAAGCAAGTATGAAAGTAAAATTTGCATATTTTTACAATAGAGCGCGAAGACGTTTTTAGCTAATTTGCATACAGACTATAAGCATGCGCAAACGTTTTCTCTAGTATCGCTCAGGATATATTTAGATTTAGTTAATAATACCAAGTGATCATCTTTCAGCCCATGAGAGCGGTCGTTATATCAGGAAAGTCCATAGCTATATAACAATACACAACATTCTAGTGTAATTTTACATATTTGTTGCAAAGTTTTTAAAATTTACTTTTTTCTTCCTCTCCTCTGCCTAAAGGAGCTTACGATTTGCAAGTCCAAGAGAGTGTCACAGCTCAAACAGGACTGCTACAGGTAATCTATTGTTCTACGTCAGATTCCAGGGACGGATCCAGGAGATGGGTGCAGGGGTCGTGCACCCCTCTGAGATGGGCGAGTTACAGTCAATTATGGCTTTATTATGATCTATTTTTGGTGCTCGAGTTCTGAACATAAATGGTGTCCCCCTCTCAAAATAATCCGGGGGTGCACTCTTCCCTAACAAAAAGGCTGGATCCGCCGCTGGGTTTGATTTCGAGGCAGCAAAAGCATGGCTTACTGAAAATGATACACCTTTTCTTTCTTCCTTTTTGTTTTTGGAATTTTTTCTAAAAATATTGTGTAGACCCCCCTTTTATTCCATAAACTTTTTACATGACCCCCCTCATTTTGTCCATGTTTTGCGTGACCCCCCTCCAACATATTTTTTCTTTGGGCCCCCTTTCATAGCCAAATTTTTTTAGGTGCCCCCCCCCCCCCACAAAACCACCAGCCCCCCCATCACGACAAAAAGTGACCGGTCCCCTATATTGACTTCATGGTCTTTGTTACTGGCCCTTGGGGGAGGGGAAGGGGAAGTGAAGGGGGCGGAGAGGGGGGAAAAAGCCAGAGGAAAGGAAGTGGTGTTTTTACTGTCCAGACTTGGTTGAGGACAAAAAGCACTTTCTCACCAAGTGCACCCTATGCTCTAAATTGAAGGATAAAGTACTTAATCAAATCGCTTCAATCGATAGCAACACAGAAGTTTAATCAATGTAATCTAGTTTATTTGGAATATAGTTGATGTATAATAGTACAAAACTCCAAATAAAAAAAAATCTGTCTGTCTGTCTGCGAGACAGGGACAAGGAGGAGGAAGGAGGACGGGGGACAGGGAGGGGGGACAGGGCGCAGGGCGGGGAACGGGGAACGGGGGACAGGGAGAGGTAGGGAGACGGGGGACAGGACGGGGGACGGGGGACAGGGCGGGGAACGGGGGACAGGACGGGGAGGGAGGTAGTGCTCCTTCCCCCGTGTCTCCCTACCTTCCAGAGAACCGGCAACGCAGGCTATTCACTCGAGTGACCACGGAACAATGGTATCAATTCGATGTCAGTGTAATAAAATATGGCTAATGTATAAAATGATTCACTCCAAACCTGGACTTGAGACCATTTTCTCGTGATCATTGAAGCGAAATCAAAACCTTCATATTCTTTGATGCTCAGGCCAATTCATTGTTTCTGAAAATGAAAATGTATTTTTTAAGTTATTGAATAACCAATGAAAAGAAATCTGTAACACCGTAGAACGAGTACGCTAGTGTCCATGTATTAATTTAATGCGTAATCTTTTGTCACATTCACTAAAGATCATTTCCCAAAGAAATTTGGCGAGTCCGACAACAATTCCAGGGAGATTTCTAGCTTACTAACTAATTAATGTAACAAAAACCAGATGGCGGACAAAACCGAACTAAACGTGAAGAACGTTACTTAGAAAATCCAAACAAATGGTACAAAGAACTGGAACCTAAATGCACACAAAACTTAAGATTTTTCGATACCGGTCCGACAAACAACGGCATAAACCTTGGGATTTCAGAAAGATTTCTAGTTCTTATTGCCGACTCTTTAAACCTATTTCTAGCATGAATAACTATCCAAACTATAGTATAACTTTTAGCAATCAACTTGCCTTGATACCGTAACCCGATGAAATGTTTTAGCCTGTCGGACGAAGCAACATTAACAATGTTGGAACTAAGAAGCACCTGATGTTCCAGAAGTAAAATGGAAACAAAAAGCTTTCGGAAATATTTTATCGCGACTTGTGCGGTGTCTTTTTTCTCGTGAAATTGAACGTGGAATTCCCAAGTCGGGAAATGAATCATCTTTGATTATAAAATCATTTAGATACTACGAGCGCGCTCTGATTGGTTTAATAGCCGTGTTTCATTAGCCTGTCAACATCAGAGAATCTGTAATTATTTTATAAAAGAAATGGAATACTTCTTCTGTGTTTTCACACGCTTATGAAAACCTCGGCACGTTTGGGAGGATGCTCGAGCAGCAAACACGAGACGTAGTCGATGTGCTCTCGAATTCTCCCAAACGCGCCTTGGTTTTCATAAGCGTGTGAGAACACGGAAGAAGTATTTTGCTTAAATCCCATAGCGGACAGACTAAAACTTTATTTTTGTTTTATTTTCGAGCTTAATAGTCCTACGGATTCATTTGTCCTACGGATTCATTTGTACAGGTTTAGACTCGTTTAAGAGCAATAGACCGATATCGCTAACACTAGCTCTACCAATGAGAGGCAAAAGTTTTTCCCTAAAGGAATATGGAGGGTCGGACAAACAAAACTACAAACCTCTCGATTTCAGGGACGTTTAAACATTTATTGACTATTTATGTCAATGTTTTCCCAGGTTACACAACAAAACTAAACAATATATAATTTTTAGTAATCGATATTTATTTCATAGCGCTCGATAAAAAGTTTTGGCTTGTCCGACGTAGCAACAGTATCTATGGATCGGGGATCGGGGAGCGTTTTTATGGAATGTGAAACAGGACTATTCTTGGGCGGCTTTTCTGTGTGAGCGGACTACCTGTGTAACGTTGAATCCTGTTTCAATATCCCCAAACTCTACATCTTTAAACGGGCTAATTTCCTGTGGTTCAAGCAAACTGAAACTCATACCAGCTACTAGTCTTAGTTTGAAGTTTATATTAATGTACTTTTTGGAATTCACGTTACCATAGCAACGATAAACAAGAAATATTGAAATCACTTAAATTAAAATTCAGAGCGATTTGGATGAGATCCAGAATAACCATTGGCACTCCGTTTAAATATGGTATATGGCAAAAAATATATCAAAGAACCACGGATGGCTTTAAGGAATAAAACAAAATCAATTTGCAAAAAAGGCTAAATATTTAACGAATCACGGTATTTACTTGGGAAGCAGGTTTAAAGTTCGCCAACGAAGTTCATTGTGAACTTCCAAAGTACGACGTGAACTTCGGAGCTTCCGAATGAACTTCGCCGAACTCACTCGTCAAAATTTGTGTGAAATGCACTGCAAATTTAAAAAATTGCGTAAAATCTTTGATCTGATGTTACAATAAAAGAAAGCATCAAGCATCCGTTTGGTTTTTTGGGGCACGGTTCCCTTGGGTTGTCATAGAAACAGGAGCAACGTTTGTCTCCGGTACAACCACTCGTCTTAGTCTACTGTCCATAATAAAATAGATTCCTGGAAGAATGCTGAAACTAAGATGACAAGTAGATTTTGCCCATTGATGCACACACATTGAATTAAAATTGTTGGTATCGGAATAAAAACTGCCCGATGAAACCCCGTAAGGTATCCAGAGGATGACGTAACACAGCGACAGAGCGATTATACCCTTGGTAAAACTGATCTCCTTTGCTGTTTGTACTGCACCAAACATGGCGTTTATCTCTTGTCGGTGCTTGCGGATTCGTCTTGCAGCCAACCATAAATAAAAGCAGGTTACTGTACAGCACACAGTTATCCATACGGATATGATAGTCATCCTCAGCGGATAAAAGTTGTCGTTTTCTTTGTCCTTTGAGCTAAAGCTGCTACACTGGAGGGACCAGGTTAGTACGAAAACAACGACGACTGCAATGGAACACAACCAAACTAAACCAATCGCCAAAATCGACCTCTTCACGTTCAGAGTTCGTTGGTGGGCAAACTTTGTTAAAGCTCTGTCAATTCCTATCACAGCTAGTGTGCCTAAAGTTACAAAGTTAAATAGACTCGTCCGAAAGAATTGAACTCGATAATACTGAAAATAAGGTCCATTGCACCTCCAGAAATCCTGATAGTTTGCTACAATGAGAGCATGAAATGGTAAACTAACCAACAAAGCAGCTACATTGGACATGGTTAGATTGAAAATCAACACTTTATCTGGTGTCTTGCTCTTCTTCCACTCCTTGTAGTCAGCATACAGTAATAGAATATTACTAACCACTCCTACCACACACATGACCGACAAGTAAGACAGATGAACGGCTGTTCCTGGACAAGTTGGTACAACACTGCACCAACCGAACGATGAATTACAGCTCGACTCGTTCAACTTCATCATCGAGGAAGAGTTGGTGATGTTGTCTGACGAGGACATTCTGATTCTCTAACTTTATGGAGGGAAAATAAGCGGTTGGAAATTCAGAAGAAAGTAGACTAGAGGATTTCGAGATTCCAGCTCTTTCCCTATTTCAGATGTGTAGTGGTTTTTCTGTCACCTTTTAAAGAGGATGCATCTTTTAACACAATGGTCCACTAATCAACTTGGAAACGGAAGATGTTTTGGGCGATAACCCATTAGATTTGATCCATACTTCGTTCTTCATTAATCCTAAAAGGAATCCATATTGGCGATGGAAACCAAACAATTATCACGCTCTTGAAAAAACTATATAAGATTTTTGCACGGAAAGTTTCGTGTTAAGAGTGTGAATTTTTGTTTTACTAGATTTTTTAAAAAGTAATCCCCTGCCTGAACTGGTGTGTAGACAAGAAAACTACGTTGTTTAATTCCAGTGATATAAGCTTAATTTATTTAAAATGCAGAATATTTCCCTATATGATAGTGATAAAGGACAGTCGAAATATCGTCATTCCTTGGCTGAGTAATTGGTTAAATAAAATCTCAAATTTATTTTTTTTCCCCGAAATAAAAGCTACTGAAACAGTCGAGAAACTAAATATTTTGCTGTGTGTATCAAAAACATTAGGGGGGGAGAGAGGATTGCACTCTCTTTAGTGATGAATGATTTTCCTTCATACAAGCATTGGGTTCGAGTTCAACCACCCATTTTCCATAGTTTGTGTCATGTAATCGTCAAAATCGTTCAGGACGAAGACGAAGCCGGCTAGTTCCACTTAGGAACTGGTCATAAAGTAAACGGAGTAAGCTGGTGAGAAGGGGGATTCACAATTCTTCAGAAGCATGAGTTTTCCAGTGAGACCTTTACTGTTGTGTATTCTTTCTAGATGTGTCCGAGCTTTCGCTGTCTTTTTCCGGCAAACACTTTAGGAGATTCACGAGCGTTCAATCGTGCAATTAGAGTGGTTTTCATTAACCCGTGAAATACACTTGATCTAGGAAGGTTGATCTAGGTTGAGTTAGATTTTGACAATGACCGCTAACTATTTAGCATTACTTCAACGTGGCTAATTTAGGTTAAACCTCATTGTACAATGAACTCATGAATAATTAATGACCAAACACAATAGAAATCAGGGACCATGGAGGATGTTGTAAATTCAGATACAAAACTCTCTTCATTTGCATAAACTTTAACTTGGATTTTCTCAGCCAAACTTGATTCATTTCGAAAAAAATCAGTAGAATATGAGAGCATACACCTAGACGTTGTACAAGTAATCTACGACATTCGCATCCGTGTTGTATCAGATTTACAATCACTCGCCTTCGGCTCGTGTTGTAAATTTGATACAACAGGGCTGCTCATGTTGTATATATTACGTAAAACTGGCTTATCTCCGGTGTAATATAATTTATGCTTCTTTATTGTTATCTCTATTGCGATAAATTCTATAGATTGTAAAGCCAGTATTGTTTTTTGCTATTGTGATGTCAGTTGTGATGCATAAATTATATTACACCGGAGACAAGCCGTAAAACTCCAGTCTAAACGCAGCCGCAATAAACCGTGGTGTGAATTCTTATTTACCACGGGCTATCAACCATTTACAAAGCCAAGTTCTTGGCAATGGTGTTAAGAATGTATTGCTTAAAGCCTCCGTTCTCGGTATTTAACTCTTACTTTAATATCTACTATTTTACTTTGTTTGACAGGCTTTGAAAAACTTTGGTTTGTACCACGTGATGCAGCAGTATTTGAATGGACTTCAGGGTGAAACAGTACACAGCAGCTCTGAGGTAAACGACTTTAAAACGTGGTTTGCAAGCATTTCGAGACCTGGCGGCCATGTTGGTTCCCCCAATAAATAATAAAAGAAAAACGTTGTCGGGTTCAAAAGGTTAATTCATAGAACGTAAGACTGAAAGGGGTTATGGGTAAACCGTGTAGGCCCACGTTCTGTGTAGGGTATTATGGTGAATCTCAAACATTGCTTCGAATTCTCAAAGAAAGCAATTTTTGAGTTACAACAATGTTCTATGCGTAATATAGGCCTTATTAACTGTTTACTCAGAATTGCTCTCAGTCCCACCTGTGATTTAACCTTTTTAATGTGGCTGCCTACCTTAGAACGTTCGATTTGTGCGCGCGCACAAAATATAGCTCAAAGCCGCTGAATTTCCTTCAAGATTTTAATGGGGAACCATACAGGTTTTCACCTTCAACAGGACAAAATCCTAAAATTTTAGACACGGGACTCTTTATTTTTCTTTCAATTTTCCGAAAGAACAGGTATAAAAACAATCTTTAGAGAACGTTTGAGAAAAACGTAATTACTTTAACTTATAAAAAAATGCGTTGTCTGTTTTTGTTATCTTTTGAGAGCGATTTTTGGCTAATTAAGCAAAATTAATACTAAATTTTGAGCTTATTCTCGTAACGTTCTTAAATAATTTTCATGTAGTTCTCAAAAATAATGCTTAAAGTAGATAATGTGAAAGAAGTACTTCCATAGCTTCTATAGTTTTTGAGTTAAGAATTATTTTGCGCGAAGCTTGGTTTTCGCCATTTTTCTTTCTAAAACTCGTCAAGATTGTAATATTCAAAATTCCATATCTCGAAAACCAGCTCGGGTCACCCCATTTTTCTTTATATATTTTGAATTATCATTAAATTCTGTATAACAAAGCTTTCTAAGAAAGTTTTCTAATTACTTTTTGCTAAAGTAGTCAGACCTTAACCTGACAACTTTTTTACAATTTGGTGTATTCAGTACAATAAAAGAATATACCATATTCACGATAGCCGCCATGATGGCTTTTCATATTGTAAAAGTATGTTATGTGACCGCTGAAATCAATTCTCGATTCGTAATTTTAAGTTGCTTGCGTCCTCGGAAACCATGTGACTGATTAGCATCACAACGAGGCAAGAAAGATGGCGGCTATCGTTAATGTGGACCATTATTACGCTTTATCAGTTCCGGTTACCTAGACCCCTCTCTTCCAAACCTTTACCGTTGAGAGAGAGGGTCTGGGAGAATTCACGAAATCTTGTTTGTTTTAAATTCCTCAATTTGAAGATAGCAGAACTCCAGTACGAGGCTGCGTGGAGAAATTGTGTTTGGGACGTTGACATGGAGTCGAGGTAGGCATTGCAATTCTTTTGTATCGAATTTCTTACACTTTTCTTGCTGGTAATAATCGATGAAACCAGAAACTCATAAGAGGTTGAAACGTAACGCTTGATCCATGCTCCCAAATATTTAAATGAGCTATAAAATTTTGATACCATATTTGGACTAATCTTCCATTTGCCATCTTTCGTATAACTCTCTTTCGTCAAGCCTCAAAGGAACTTTCCACGTAGATTCTCTGTATTTCAAAGTTGATTCAAAGACTTCTGCTTCTGCTTTTGAACTTTTTCCAAGAGTTTATTAAAATTTGCTTTACTCACAGAGAAAGAAACATTTTCTTGCCGTCTTCTTGATCTTATCTTGGGCGCCATCTTGGATAACGACGTAACTTAATTTGCATATCATTTCTGATTGGCTAAAAAAATTTTCTATTGTTTCCAAATATGGTTGTTGAATATTTTTCCTCGTTAAACTGCGATTTGAATATCCCGGAGCATGGGACTATTGAAATGTACGGTCGTTACACGTTTCAAACCCTTATAAGTTTCTGATGAAACGTGACAGTGGTACGCACTTGCACTAAGATTTTCCCCTTTTTTATTTAACTTACTACTTTTTTTATGTATCGAATTTGATTTTTTCCACAAACCAACATGGAAATGATTATGTTCAAAGAAGATTAAATTAGTGGCTTCATTTTTGTGGAAAAACTTAGTGATTTTTTTACTTTTCCATCTGTTTGGTTAGCTCTGAGTGTTCTTCTGTTGCTGGTTTCCACCAGTCTCTTCACACGGGGCTGTGTGCTCTACAAGACGGAGATATATCCCTGCTCAACTCAACCCTGAGAACTGCCAAGTACGTCGCTAGTAGGACAATAATAAACCATACCCACTTGAACGTAATGTTTACCCATTTCAGACCACATTGCAATCCCTTGAAAATAAAATTCTTTGAGGTTTATTCATATTAATGTATCTTCTCAAGCGCTTCCGAAAAAACAAAGAAACAATATCCAAGGGAATGACACGTGGTCTGAAATTGGACAACGTTACGCACAAGTAGATTATGTCCCATTATAATTAACAATAAGCCGCGCTGTAACTCCTCAGTGAACGATCATGAACTACACTACTGGGTCCGGTTGTTCAAAGCTTGATTAGTTCTAATTCTGGGTTAACTCTATAGGTTTCATTAAGAGTTGACCCAGGATTATCACTAGTCGGGCTTTGAACAACTGGGTCCTGGGGGGGATGTTCATTTATCATGGCGTGAAAGGGAGGGGTCGGTAAAATTTTGAGCCTTTGCTACCAAATATTTTATAACTCCCTCTGTGGAGAGTAAAAATATCATAACCCACCTACAACCTCCAAGACTTCAGTCATACTTTCAGCCACACACCTCTGCAACTTAATAACCCCTTACAACACTTCTCAAGATAACCTACTACCACCTCAATTTTGCCAACCCCCCCCAGGCCATAATAAGTGAAAGCCTCCTTAGAATGAATTTAAATAGCTCATTTTCGTTATACCTAAAACAGCATGAAAACGAGGCTTGGATTCCAGCTGGCCAACGCGCTGCCACACAGTAATAATAATAATATTTATTTATACCGCGCAAATTCGACAAATGTTTTCAAATACACCTTACAAAACAAAATTAACTAACAACAAAATAATAAAATTAATTAATTGACTAACAACTAATAAGTATAATGAATTAAAAAAACTAATAGCATCCCATTATATTATATTTCAAATTTACGCTCAAAATTTAATTTTCACCTAAATTAACTATGTATAAAACTATATATGTATCTAATATATAAATAAAATAATGTATATATGCATACATGTAGAAGTAAAAAAACATCTATAATAATCTAATATAATCTAATATATATACAATAAGATACACATATAAACAATAAATGCACAAACTATGGGCACGAAGTTTTAAAACCAAAAACCAAATGGTTGGTAACTTGCTCTGTTCTCCATTGTTCTGATAATTCAAAAAACAACCCCTAATTTGTCTAAAATCCAAGCCTCGTTTTCATGCTAAAATGTGTTAGCGCGCGGTTAGGTGTAACGAAAATGAGCTATTGGCACCTAATCACCGACTCTTGCAAAGCATGATGGGAATTTGAATGCGCTGGAGATTGTATCTTATACTGTTGAGATGTTATCATTTTTATACCAACTGTAAAAGAATAAACTGTTAGGTGAATTTTTATTGGAGGGAAAATGGTTCGAGTACTCAATTTCCCATCATGCTTTGTGCTACAATATCTTTCTAACATTGCCAATTCATTATTGGCCAAAACAACAACTAATAGTATATTTCGGGATTAATAAAAAAACACTGTTGGACAGCCTGTGGATTAGCATGGGAGCGAGACAATTCGCCTTTACGAAATTCAAAGAGAGACTGGGCACGACCTCTATCTCGTCCTCAATATTCCCAGAATCCAATGCAAGATGGCGGCACCTTGTGATCTTGTCCCCAATTTCAGCCCCATAATTCTGTGCGGCACGACTTCGTTCCAGTCCTCGGGTGAATTTCGGGAAGGCAAATTTTCGGACAACTTCGGTTTCTCGGATAGACTTTTTTATAGAGCTGCCATTTATTTGTTGAGAAAATTGCCACTTTTAGTTGATAATTAATCGGGTTATTTTGAATGGAATGTGAGAAAAGCTGTCCTGACCTCGAAATTTTTACATAGTAGTCTTTGTATGCAATTAGAGCAACCAATATCACTAAAAAAAGGCGAAAAATGCATATTAAGAAACCGAAGTTGCCCGAAAATGCCCCGCTTGCATGCTTATCCACAGGATGCCGAACAACGCTTTTCATTAACTCCGAAATATGCTATTTTCGATTTTTTGTTTTTTCGTTGTAGATTACAGCTCGTATCGGATGTGAGTCACGTTAGTTTTGAGAGCGTGCGCAGCCTTTATCCTCACTTGGTATGTTTGCAGCAGTTGATGGAACTACAGGACTTGAGCTTCTATTTCACAAGGTATAAATTAAAGGCAAATAAGAATTTTATGTTAACAGTTACACAGATCCTTGAAAATTCCTTGAATTTGAATTTATTGGTGTTTATCCTTGAAAAGTACTTGGAAAAAAAAATAATAATAACATACTACATTCACAAATAATGACAGTAATAATTCCACAGTCAACGTGTCATTAGGATGTATTGTATGTGACATTTTATAATTCCTGATATCTGTGGAGAATAAGAACGAGTTGTATTCATTTTCCATTAAACTGAAGACTTTTTCTGACTTGTTGTATACTCAATTGCCTTCAAAGTACTCGTGTTACCGCTGTGTTGTTGTTGGACAGTGTATAAAACTGTCCCTGAAAGCATTATAAAAACCCTTGAAAAGTTCTTGAAAAAAATTAGATACCTTCTGCGTTCATCATGTTACATTTACAAGCTGAAACGTCTAATCTAAATCTTTGTTCTGTGTTGTAGGACCTTTGATCTTGAAACAGACTTGTTGACTGAGTGGAACGAACGCTTTCCACTTCCAGACACTGACTTTGAATTCCTAGAACCGGTTCTCGCATTGCGCACTTCAATGCTGCAAACTCTTGCAACAGTGAAAAAAGCTCAGAACATCGATGGAGTCGCGCCAGTCTACAAAGGACTCGTGGTCCACCTCGAAATGCAGGCCAGAATAGCGAGAGAAGCTAATGTCCCTCAGGTACGTGGATGCCTCTGATTGGTTAACGGGCGCCATCTTGAATAATTAGTAACCAGGCCTTCGTAGAATCATGTGCTAAGGATCTGGGTCAGGCCTAAATATTTCCCTATTTTTTAATGTTTAAAGACCGACCATTTGATTGGTTTTACTATCACTGACCGATCCTTAGTTAACAAACCAATCAGAATGCAGTGCTTGCAGTAAATAACACGTGCTTGATATTTTGAAAATCCATTCTCCATAACGTTTCTGATAATATTGTTCATTTTTATTGGTTGTGCACCCACATATTTCT
>WUAP02143135.1:0-11919 GCA_015163945.2 Stichodactyla helianthus | reverse complement strand
CATAATTACAAGAAAACTTTAAAATTATAACAATAAAGTAGCTGAAATCTCCAGATTTGAAGTTGTTTGCCCCCTCAGCAACCACGTGAATAATCTGCATTACAATGTGAAAACCATCATGGCGTCTATCGTGAATATAAGCTATTGGTTCTCTTGGAGTGCATATCCTGAGTTTTGCACTACTCTATAAACTATGAAACTTGCTCTAATAGTTATCATTATGATACTTATTTTTTACCTGTTTAAGTAAAAGAACTGTTCTTTCAATATCATCAAGATCAGGTGGTTGGAGTGCTAGTCTCAAGATTGCTCTGGGTTCACCCAGGTCTAACAGCTTCACTTGAAGAACAATCTGTTCCAGTGGACACCTCTGAGAATCAAATCAATGAAATTAAAGATATTTTCATTTAAGAGAACTTTAGTATTAAGCAAAGAATACTATATTTGATGAAGAGTTTCCATTGATATAAAAAGCTCTGTGAAATTACACACAATGTTACCTTCACATAGTCAGTCTTTTAAGACTAAAAAAATACTAATAGTTATGGGATGGTATACTGTATCTACCTGCATTTCAGGAATGCCAAATTCAGTAAAACAAGTCTCGTAGAACTCCTGGGAAACCATTTTGTAGCATGTTCCAGCAGAAACACGGCCAGCACGACCTGCAAACATTAGAATAGACGTATCTTACTGTAACAGTATATGGTACTGCTGCTGCTGATTACACGATAGCAGTGATAATCATGATGGTGGTAATGAGGATGACAGAGGATGACAATGATGGGAGATGACAGCAATGACAAAAATAACAATGACAACTTGAGGTGGTGGCGATGATAATGATGATGATGATGAAGATGCAAAGGGTAACAGCACTGCTTTTCATTGTACAACATACCTTTTCTCTGGACACAGCTTGACTTTGAAGCCCACTGAACTCTAAGACTCTGGAAGTTTGTATCAGGGTCACAGATGAGACACTTTTCCAGACAGAAATCAATAACTGGATTAAAGAGGCAAACAAAAAGGTCAAACAGTCAGTTTAAAGCCTTATGTAGATTCATATTCAAAGGAGATTTCCCTGTTCACCTGTTACAATTACAGTTATAATTTTCAAAGAAACATTAATCATAAGTAGTGTGGAAAGAAAAAAGAAAGGGAGAATGGCAGAAATGAAGAAAGGAAAGAAGGGAAACAGCAGGGAGTGAAAGAGGTAGAGGTGAAAAAAGAAAAAGAAGGAAGATGAGAGGGAAGGAAGGAAGGAAGGAAGGAAGCAAAAAAAGATGGGAGGGGAGATTAAGGATGGGAGAAGTGAAGGAAAGAAGGTGTGGAAGTAAGAAAGGAGGAGGAAGGGTTGAATGAACAAATCCCTGAGCAGATTGACTAAATAAAAAAACAACCAACCATGTGTCATGCAGAATGATATAAACTAGTTGTACTAACTTAGTTCTTCATATTGGTAATCGACTTACCATATTTTATATCTGGAACAGTGATTGAGCTTTCTGCTATATTTGTTGATAAAATAACCTTCAATAAATGAAGTGAAACTCATTCAGTTATAATTGATTAGTGCAATCACATGCTATGTAGATGCAAGGAGGCTAGAAAGATTCTCAAATCCAGCCAGCACTAACATGTCAATTTTTCCATATTGACTCTCACCTTTCTTACACCTTTCTCTGGTTTATTAAAAACCCTGGACTGCTCCTCTATGGTGATTTGAGAATGAAGTGGAAGGCAAAGAAGACTGAAACAAAATCAAGAAACAAATTAAAATATCCCAAAATCATAAAGAAAATTATGCATTTATACATGTATTCTTAATCATACTTTGGGAACTTTTTCTAATAAAAGATAAGATGATTGGATAAATACAAGCAGATAATACAAGACAGGTTAAACTGTAATAGCAGCTATTATTACTGTCACTTTGCTTCTGGGATCAGGTTTTCCTAATTTCAGTTTTGTCTTAAATAAGAAAATTATAATTTCATAAACATACTCACCCTATGTTGGGACACAGATCTTCAAGGGTTTGATCCATTCTCTTGATTTCTTGTAATCCTATTCAGATGGAAGTAGCAGGTTAAGTTCAACTGGATGTATTGATCTCAATCTTATCCTTTCAATAAATTAAGTATGGAATTTCTTGTCATTCCCTTGGCTCTTGTTTCCTTGTTTCTAGAAAATGCTTGAGAACATTATACATTATATCTATGAACATCAAACAAAGAATCTTATTGCCAAGAGGATGGCACATGGTCTGACATGGGAAAACATTATGTAAAGAGGTCTATTACAACAAACTCACCAGGAAGAAAAATTAAAACTGTTCCACGATCAGAACAAAACTCCTCATCCCCATCAACACTAGAATAAAAAAAAAAACATAAAATAGTTAGCATATGGCCAGAAGCTTGCATGTATTATGGAAACAAATTGTTTGCTAGTATTGAGGATAAAAAGATTAGCAAGAAGTCAAAAGGAGTTTGTCAGGCAAAGGGGGATTGAACTACAAACTTCTTGGTTAGTATTTAGCAGGGAGTGTAATAAACTAATTAGGAAACACCTCAAAAATAAAATGCAATTATATTAACCACTTTTCCTACCCCTGCTGCTCCCTTTCATCAAAGTCTAGTGATATTATCAATCTTGCAGCCAGTTGGTAAGCTTCTTCACTTATTCCAGGGTCTTCCAGAGAGACACATGGCAACTGAAGTGGACAAAAACCAAACATTTCTTGTGGAAGAATTTTTATTTCTTTTCAAGTCTAAAACTGATGATGATGGTCATGATGGCAAGGGTGACACTGACTAATTCTGATTTTGATAGTACATTTTAATGATGGAAAAGTGTTGATAATGTATTTAGACCTGATAATGAAGAGAATGAGGGAAGCATGGTAAAAACAATGATTGTGCTGCTGCTGCTGATAATTAATGATGATGATACTATATAACTGTTACTGCTACTATAGGATTACCTGCCCTAATGAAGTCATTTCATCTACATAAACCTCCTTGACAGGGAATATTTTTCCTTCAACACCAATAACTGGTGCACCCTCCATCTTGCCACGAACAGGCACAGAAAAGTATCTTGAGAAGAGGTTACTTTGCAGTGTTGCTGACATCAAAATTATCTAAAGAAGCAACAAAGTTTTATTATAGAGCATTATCTGTCTCAATAGGCCAACCTTCGAGATATTCTTCGCTTGTCAGTGGGAAGTGGGAAGTATATTCTTTCAGTATATATTCATAATGAATTTAAGAATAAATTACTGTAGCGCATATGACATACCTTCACATGTCTAGAGTTGGATCTCAGCAGTTTACGAACAACAAGGAGACAGAAGTCAGTATCTTGGTCTCTTTCATGCACCTATATGACCCAAAGAGACAAAAAGGAAATTAGTGGAAGAAAGGGATGAAAAAATAGAAGGGATAAAATGAATTGGAAGTGAAAAATGAAAAGAAAGGGAGGAAATTGGAGGGAGTAGATGGAGTGAATGGAAGGAAATGGATGGACGTTTAGTGGGATAAGAAAGCAAGTGGATGTTATGGAAAGGAAGTGGAAGGGAAGAGATGGAAGAGAAGGGAAGAAAAGAGAAGGTAAGTAAAGAAAGTAAAGAAAAGTGAAAGAAGTAAAAAAGGGCAGAAAAAAGAAACAGAAAGAAAAAGAAAAGAAGGACATGAAGAAAAGCAATTCTCCCAAGGTACCTCATCAAGTATAATGTGAGTATACTGGTTCATATTCTTAGCAGCAATTAGTTTCTGTAGCAAGACTCCAGTTGTAACATAAACAATCCTTGTATCTTCACTGACACACTTATCACGAGCCACTTGATAACCCACCAAGCTTCCAAGTGTGCAGTTCCGTTCTTGGCATACTCTCTTGGCAATGCTAGTGGCAGCAATTCTTCTAGGCTGTGTGACGAGAATGTTGCAATATCGCCTGTCTTTTGCATAGTTGTCAAGGATATACTGTGGGACCTGTGTTGTTTTTCCACTTCCAGTAGGTCCTTCAAATAGAAGAAACTTGTAAATAACTATGTAATACTATATACAGGGTTCATGCTGAGGTAAAAATTTAAAATTCCAGGAGTATTCAAGGAGTATTCAAGGACCCAAATATGATTTTTCAAGCACATGGTCTACCAAACGGGCCCTTTACAGTACTCCTTGTTTGGGGAAAGAAATGCCTGCTATATTTTGAGTTATCAAAGTTTACATATGGATATTTTCCAGCAGAAACTTCTCATGATTTCCAGGTCATTTATATTCATATAAAAAAAACTCTGCATGACCAGAAATATTGGAATCCTTTTCTATTGCTAGCAAATTCAAGGAGTTTTCAAGGAGTTTAAGGAGTAGCACGAACCCTGATATATTACTTTTAGTTATTCTTTTTCTGACTCTGAAATGGCCAAAACAATTCCAAATAGCCAACACTGCACTCAGTTGTATAGACAGAGAACTAAAAAGGAAGGATGGTACAAATGTACCTGATATGTTGGGTTTGTTTGAACACCCTAATGGGTGAAATTACAGTAGCCAACAATTCCCAGCATTTCTTCTGTTTTGGGATTGTTGAAAAGTAGCCCACAATGTTGCATGTGCTTGGAAAGGGCTCTAAGTATGATGCTTAACAAAATTAGATGCATCCTATTCATGGAGTCTTAACACAAACAAGCATATTTCCTGGACAACATTGTTAGGACTTTTTGAAACATGACCACCAACACCAACCAACTGCCAGTGATGTGTGTTATTCTGCATGTTAGCACTGGATAACATGGATAGACTTACCATGAATAACACAGACAGAGTTACTTTCTATAGTGTTAACAATATCCTGACGATATTCAGTAATTGGCAGATCTGGTGAATATACATGGTCAAAAGAATAGTTCTCAAATATGTGTGCACCATCTTCTCCTCTGAATGCAGCAGGAACTGGTGCGTCAGGATCAGGAGGGGTAAGCTCTTCTTGGGAACCCAAGTCGAGAGCATTCAAGCTGTCACCATTCAGAAAGCCATCTTCTTCAGAAATGGCATCCCATCTTCCTTCACTGTTTGGGCTTGTGAAAAATACAATGGAATTAGAAACTGGTCATTATTTATAAAAAGGGTTCATGAAAATAAAATAAGATAAAGTCTTATTGTAAATGTTGCCCATGACACTGATGAGGAAAGTGACAGTGACAATGACCTTCTTCAGCATACAGGTGATGGTTTATATACAAGGAGTCCATGTGTGTGAGGGGGGAGTGGGGTCATAGCTTAAATGAAGTCTTTCAAGGGGTGGGTCATGAATAAAATTTTCACCAACTGTACTCCCCCCCTCCAATAATTGTCTAAATTTTGACCGTCAAAATATATTGGTCGATTTCCATGAAATAAGCAAGAAAGGTGTCTTAACCCCTGAAAAGTTATAATTTAAAATAAAAGACTCTAAAAAAATCATCAATTCCACTTTCTCTTTCTCTCCTCACCTCTTTGGTCGATTCTTCTTCTGCAATTTGAATTCAGGTTTATAAGAATCGTCTGGTGATGGCGGAGGACCTCGGACACTAACCACCACCTTCGGCTGCTTGACGATGGGTTTACTCAGATTAAAAAAGCTATTAATCATGTCTCCCGTGATGTCCGACATTATAAGGTCGTAGATTAGTCCCCAGAAACGAAACTATTGACAAAAAACTACATATCGAGATATTATAAACAAAAATTCTCGTCTGTATGACCTCGAATACCTTCCTTGCCAAACGAGAGAAATTCTAGACAGCCATGTGTGGATTGTAAACTCGATGAAACGAACCAATCAGAATGCTTGTAAGAAAATACATGTCCAATCAGAGCAGCTGTTATAAGAAAGTGAGCCCGCGCTTTTGATAACACTTTGGTAGCAGAGAGATGGAGTGACGCGTTGTAATAAAGATTGCATGATAGCTTCAAAGTGACGAAATCCAGATAAAATGTCCAAACACATCAACCTAAAAGGTTTTTGCTATATATTTATACACCTTTCTAGCTATATTTAGTGTTATAGTGGTTAGAAATTGAGTGTTAGTTCATCAGTGTCATCGTGGTCATGGAAGACCAGATTTGCCCACGATGTAAAACAACCAAATATCGAAATCCCAAGCTGAAGTTAATGGTTAATGTCTGTGGGCATAAACTGTGAGTTTAAAATCATGAATGTATATAGATGAAATTGAAAAATACATAAATCTTAATTTTAATGGCAGTGACAATCATAGTAAACATCATCACCATCATCATCATCATCATCATCATCATCATCATCAGCTGCATCATTACTATCAACATCATCATCATCACCATCATCACTATGCATCACCATCTATAAATCTAATAACCAGCAGTAGCAGCACCATCATCATTTATTATCTTCACCATTACCATAATGCACCTATCAGTGGCTTCCCCAAGGGGTTGACCACTGGGCTAACCACATAGATAAGTGGGAGAATACAGGGAGATTGGTTGCAAAGATTGCCCCTGGGGTCGGAAAAATGCTTGATTTTGTTTTATGGTTGGGAAGTTGGGGTGGGGGATGTGATAAAATTGTTTTTGCCATGAAAGTGGTTTTCTGCAAAATGACGGGAGATTCAGGGGCGGATACAGGGGGGGTGGATTTCCACCCCCCTCTTTAGAGGTGTTAACAGTCAAAAATAAAACAAAAGATCTAATTGCATCTCGTAATTAATTTAAAAAAATATATACATATGTTAAGAGTAAACTCAGTTTTGCTCATTTTAGATGTCTTGAAAGCCTATTCTGAACTCTGTTGGAGAATAGATACCTTGAAGAAGCTTTGAATAAGACTATCCATCCCACTTAGTAAAATCCTGGATCTGCCCCTGAGATTGTAGGTCATGGAAAACCCTAACCAGGGGACTTTGAAAGGACCATCATCCTCATCACCATCACCACCATCACCACCATCATCATCACCATCATTATCATCATCATCACCACCATCATCATCATCATCATCACCATCATCACCATCATCACCACCATCATCATCATCACCATCACCACCATCACCACCATCATCATCATCACCATCCTCACCATCATCATCACCATCCTCCTCACCATCCTCCTCACCATCATCCTCATCACCATCCTCATCATCACCATCCTCCTCACCATCATCCTCATCACCATCCTCATCACCATCCTCCTCACCATCATCCTCATCACCATCCTCATCACCATCCTCATCACCATCCTCATCCTCATCATCATCCCCATCATCATCATCATCATCATCATCATCACCATTATCCTAATCATTAATTATCTCTTAAAAGCTTAAAAAGTTCCAACATTTTTCAGATGTGAGAACTGTGTAGATGTTATCTTTACAAGGCCATCAGCAGCTTGTCCAGAATGTAGTACTCCTTTACGACGCAGCGATTTTAGAGCCCAACAGTTTGAAGACCTTATTGTTGAAAAAGAGGTTGATATTAGAAAGAAAATTATCAAAATGTAAGTCTATCATAGTTTTATCACCAACTTTACAATAAGTCAGCAAGTAGTTCACAATGGATTTCAAACTAGCAGGGATGGTATTGATATCACAGATGCCACTGAATCATGCTTTTCATAAGTGGTTTATTTTACAAGTACCCAAAAAAAAATACGAAGTGTAAGAAAATCATTCGCAATGAAGTAAAAAATCACCAAGCCCCAATACAAGAATTTCGAAAACTTCTCCTAGAATTGAGTCCATATTTTTATATTCCTAGATACAATAAGAGGGAAGAAGATTTTCAAGCTGATCCAGACCCATTAAGAAGCTATAATGACTACCTTGAAGAAGTTGAAACTATCAGTTAGTATCTGGATTTGGGCTACCTGTATATTTTTGTAAGGGGTGGGCTCTGGGGGCTTTAGACACCTCAAATGTTTTGCAATATTTACCCCCCCTGCCTTGATATTTTTCATCCATGCGATCTCAAAGATGTAGTTCCCTAACAAAGGGCAACCATTCATATTTATAATGGGGGTAGGGGTTGTTAAGTGAGAAAATGGGAGTCCAGAAAACTATTTCTAGGCATGATGCATCTTGAAGCTTTTGAATCACATTATATCTTTGGAATATATCTTGGGGAAGGATGATTTGAAACGATAGTTTGAAAGGATGGTAGAGAGGGAGAACAAGCCCACCCACTACCTGTACACCCATGAGACAAAGTAGCTTGATTAACTGAATCTATTTTTATTGCATTGTAATCATGTGGCTGGTTAGTATGGAACTTGGCCAATGGTGTTGATGTGGACGAGACAAAGAAAGTTATAGAAAAGTACAAGAAGGAGAATGAATCCTTAATCAGGAGAAACAATGTTAAACTAGTGAGTAGAACTGTAGAATTAAAAAATCCTCATTTTTTGTTGTCCTTTTTACTTTGAACATTCAACAAATCCAAGTCATCTTAGCTTGATGTGGTCTATACTTTTATTGATCATAGGGTATGGCATCAGAAATGAGTTTTGTAGTCTTATAAGACAGAACTGGGAGCCAATCAAAAGGCAAAATTCTTTACAGTTGTGGAAAGATGTGTATTGGATTAATGTTGTTAAGAGGATATAATGCAACTGCTAATTTGTATTTGAAGGGCAGGGAAGAAGCAATCATCTTATCGCAGATAGAGGAGGAAGAAAACGCAGCTGGTTTAAGAAGGAAACAAGTAGCAAAGGATGAGATGGATGAAAAAAGGAAGAAGAAAATAGAAAATGAGTCTTTCCTCAATAATTTGGTGTGTTATCTTATGTACACTGTATCTTATCAAAAAATATATAATAATAATAAATAAATGAATAAATAGTCTTCTGTTGTACTTTTAAGGCTTTTCCATGAGCTTGACATGGAAATAAGTGACTTTACTATTTTCACACATATTTTTTGCTATGTTTATATATGGTTTATTTTTCTTTGTTCAGATTGTTGGCGATCGTCCTTTGGAGGACATTGTGTCTGAACACTCCACTAAAATAGCAAAGAAAGAGTCTGTTCTCTTCTCTTCTGCATTGATAACAAAGGTAAGCCTACAGCTGTAGATTTCACAAGAATTCAGAGAATCTATTAATATACTGAAGTATGACAAAATTACAGTATTGTACTGCACCACCCAGATAGTTTACATATTAGTTAGTAAAGCATCTTTTTGTGTGGGAGTTTGGGGTTTCAAATCTCTTCATTTGCAATTGTTAACCAAGATGTAAAACCCTTGGTAATGTCTCTCTTCACACCTTTTACATGCATTCGGGAGGGGAGAGAGGCATTGAAAAACTTCTTCTATTCCTAAGAGTAAATGCTTGAGTCTGGTACATCAATATTAACCTTAGCTATGACATTTAACAATTATTTTCTGAGCTGGAGGTGAATAGCAGTAGAATATTTACCAAGATGTGAAGTATTGAGGTAAATATTCCTAAAATTGCTATTCATCAACAGTGCAGAGAATAATATTAATTGTTTCAGTATATACCAACTTCACAACCCAACACTAGGATTCTAGAAAAAAACAATTCATTGAGTAAAAATACAAATTTATTTTGAGAGAAGCTATATCCCAAGCTTGGAAAGTAGATATGGTCTCAATAATCCGAGATAGAGAGCCAACAAAATCGCTTGATCTTACAAGGTTGTGAAGTTGGTATATACTAAAAATTCATATCCCCTTTTACATGATATAGCCCAAAGATGAAGGGAAGGTACCTCCTCCGATAGATGCTCCGTTGTTTAAGTACGTTGAACCCGTTGAGAATAACGATGGATTGATTGCTCCAAAACAAGAAGTCTTATCTTCTAGAGGGTAAGTATAAACTTATTATCCTGTATAGACTTCAAGAGGGACAGACAGGTTCTGACACCAGGTTTTGAGAGGAAACAGGTTGTCATGAATTAAATCCAATGGGCTCTCAATTCCCATTTTTTCACGTTTCTCTATAGAGCTTTTAAGTTGTGACGTATTTCCGGGTCCAATTCTTCTCCCTTTCCAAACGGCTGCATTGGAGGCTATGCTAAAATAATGCCAAATATCTTGAAGAATTTATGTATCACTAGCAAAATGTAGAATAAACTTTATTTAACTTGGGCATTTTTAGTAAAATAAAGTTTGTTCTACATTTTGCTAGTGATACATAAATTCTTCGAGATGAAATTACCTAGCAACATAATAATTCTGAAAGCCAAATATTTTAGGGACCGGTCATTATTTATTGCCTTGGGGGGGGGCAAAACCTTGTGAATCCCCCCAAAATCCTCCGATCCCCCCCCCATGGACATAAATAATGACCGATCCCTTATTCCCAATATTACTAAAAAATCGATATGATTATGTTAATGAATCTTAAAAAAAGTCTTCTATCCTATAGACCATTTAAGTGTGACGCCACTCCTGTGAAAAAGCGACATCCGAGTCCAAAACGAAAAGCAGTTTTCTAAGGATTTTTCTTTGTGTTTTCTGCACAGCAGAAATTATTGTACAGAATTCTGATTGTTGTAGGTAAGGGATCCATTGGGAATAAGGGACAGACAGACAGACAGACAGATTTTATTTGTCTGTCTGTCTGTCTGTCCCTTATTCCCAGTGGATCCCTTACCTACAACAATCAGAATTCTGTACAATAATTTCTGCTGTGCAGAAAACACGAAGAAAAATCCTTAGAAAACTGCTTTTCGTTTTGGACTCGGATGTCGCTTTTTCACAGAAGTGGCGTCACACTTAAATGGTCTATAGGATAGAAGACTTTTTTTAAGATTCATTAACATAATCATATCGATTTTTTAGTAATATAAACTACTTCTAAACTCCCATTACTTTTTAGGATTTTCTTATGCTGTTTTTGTTTTTCATAGTTACTTAAAAAACATTCGCGCAACTACTGAGGCTGAAAGAGCTGGGGGTTATACCGCTGATCTGGGGTGTGGAAGAGCGATCCAAGACGCCTTTTCAGCTCTTTATCTCAACTTATTATAAAGATTAAGTTTGCTTGGAATTTCTTCGTGTTAAAGTATTTGCAGAGAGCTGACAGGGCGCGAAACTACACAGAGTTCTGGTTACTGTAAGTGTGTGTTTTTGAAAAGAAAAGAAAGGAGCTAAGCAAAGTTGTTTAGTATAAAAATGGCTGCAATTAGAGTTAACGCAGGCAATATGAACAAGTACTATCGTATATGTTGTAGGTTTTGCAATAAAATTTTATGATACTGCTCAACCATACTTTTAAATTGAAGCGAATTCGGGAAAGGTCTATTAAGATATCAAAATTATGAAGGGGAGGGCCAAATGGCTGAACTGACTGTAGGCCCCGTTACACTGTAACTATCTCAGCAACTTGTCTCGCAGTGCTTGAAACTGTAGCGTTGCGAGTTGCAGAAGTGGAGTGCGATCTCAGCAACTTGCAACCATTTTTCGCTTCCCAGGTGGACTGGGAAGGACTTAGCGTAATAGCCGCCATCTTGGATGATTACAAAAGCGTGCGCATGCGCTCTTGAAAAATAGGCGCTAAAATTGCGAGAAAAGTTGCTGGAGGGGTGATGCACTTGGAGACGTTTCAAGTTGCTGCACACCGTTGCGAAAAGTAGAACTGAGCTCTACTTCGAAGAACGCTGCGCGCAAAAAAAACAAAAAAAACCCCAAAAAAACCCGAGACGATTCCTGTTACAGTTCCGGTTCATTAATTTCAAGTAAAGGTTTCAAGTATTTGAGAGATGTTGGTACACGATGGCCCTTTACTTGAAACCAAAATATCACACTGAGGAGTTGGGAGATTAAAATGCTGCGCACATGCCTTAGTGAGATTTGCCAATGACAGGTCTTCAAAAGGAAATTCGACAAATTCTCGGGGTCGAACTGGCTTGTACGTCTGCTTG
>WUAP02143124.1:0-11924 GCA_015163945.2 Stichodactyla helianthus | reverse complement strand
ATTTAAGTTTTTTTTTACCCACCAAAAAAAGGGAAGGGAGGGAGGGAAGAATGGACGAGAGAAGGAAAAAAAAAAAAAAGAAAAAAAAAAATTTAAAATAAAAAAAAGGGGGGGGGGGGGGGGGGGGGGACAGGAAACAGAGAAAAGTTTAAAAATTCCAAAACAGGCTTTATCAGTTGGTACAAACTAAAATACAGCGAAGTAATTGCATTTAGAAACATAAGGGAAATTAACGGACTTTTCGATGAGAATTATCAAATTACTTAAGCAAAACAATGTATAATTACGTATCATAGGCAGACCAAGCCGGACGAGATACCAGAAGCACGGAAATATGGGGTTTGTTGAGTAAGAAAATAATGCATAGAATGGCATATCAAATTTTAATACATAGACATGAGTGGGATACTAAAAAATAAGCCATTGGTAAACATGATAGGAAACTACTACATCCGGGAATCCAGTTAGATATTTTCCATATCGTTACTAGTGTGGATATCGATGACGTCAGTTCGTCTTTGTATACTCTCAGTTTTTTTCAAAGCCGGTTCAAAAAATGGGAGAAAGTCTTTGAATAAGATATGAAAACTTTCTATGATGTAAAGACATTAGGCATCTAAGTTAAGAAGAGAGATGCAAAATCAAGTAGAATCAGTAAGTTTTGCAGTTTCAAAGGACGCCGTGTTGTTGTGAGTATCGACAGCAAACTAAGGAGTTTTTGTGTCTATATAATAAAAGGAAAATCCGGGTGTCTTGAAGATATAAGGTTTAACTTCTCGTGTTGGAAACAATATAAATATTCATATCTTCCCGACACCGTCTGATTTTCTTTATATCTTTGTCCTGAGCTTTATGAAAATTAATTAGAGAATGCATGAATAACACCTCTTTTCACCTTCAGTCTCTCAGTTGTGATTTCCTTTTTTCTCCAGGATGTGGTCAGCGGCCACCCGGGATGAGGGTCATAGGAGGGCAGACCGCTGTACAAAATTCATGGCCGTGGCAAGTGTCAGTTGCCTTGGATCAATATCACACCTGTGGGGGATCACTGATTGCACCCACGTGGGTTTTGACGTCAGCACATTGTGTAAAAACCTTTCCTCTTCCGTCCCTGTATAAAGTGGTCGTAGGTAGTTGTTTATCTAGTTAATTTTGTGTGTACTTAATATCCACTTAATGTACTGCTTCAATGACGGCCTGTAAAATTTGCACCTCAACTGTTAGTATAATTCCCGGCAGTTAACCAGCAATACAGTAAAGCAAACTCAATAATTCAAAGTCAACAGATTAAACAAACAGACAGAAATTATTATTAATAAAAATCAAGGGAGTTGTGAGACTTAAGAATTATGAAATTTTGAATCTTCTAAAATTGACCAATACATGGGCTGCCATGTTGATTTTCAAAACAATACGGAACCTAATTTTAAAATTTAGATTTCAATTCTTAAGGACCAAAAGAAACAATCGAAATAGTACTGTCTTTCCTCTTATTGACAATAAGATATAACCAATCAGCACGCAATAAATTGTAAGTGAACAGTACACTAACATGGCAGCGATGACGTCACTTGACAATTGCTCTGTATTTGATGCTCCCTCTGTCTCTTCTCCAAGGTGCTCACAAGCTCTATGGTAAAACTCCAGTCCAACAAATCATCAAGGTTAAGGATCTTTACATATATCAGAAATATAATGCAAAAACACTGAAGAACGATATAGCACTTTTAGAACTCGAAAAACCAGTAAAATTGAGCTCACGGGTCAACACTATTTGTCTGCCTCAAGCCACTGACGGAGAAGCCAATACAATCAGGAAGTGTTATATTACTGGTAAGCTAAAACAAGACGAAAATTGCACGAAAATCGTCCGATATTTAATTCAGCTAAAACATCATCTCAGTAACTTTAAGGGTATAATAATTACTAGTTAATTTTTTTTCTTGATATTCCAATGGGAAGTATTATTATGCTTTACCGAATTTTTAACAGAGGAGTCTGTGATGTCATCTACTAAACACTAAACACCGCTTCATACATTTCTTTGCAAATAACAGTACATTACATGTAATTTTTTTTTCTTTTTTTTTTTTTTTTTTTCTTCTTTTCTTCAATACTGAGTATAAAGGTAGCGGATATTTTGATTACAGAATACTGAGAAATACTCAGAGCGATTTTTAGTGTTGTTGCGGATGAAGTCACAGACACTTTAAATATTCGCAAAAATATTATAATTCCCATCGAAATATCAAGAAAAAACTTTAACCAGGGTTTAATAGGATTTTAAAAACTAATAATGAAATTTTGGACGATTTTCGTACAAGTCCCACTTAAAGAAAAGCTATCTATACAGCTATTTTAAAAAAGCTGTCGTTGAACCTGTCCGGACTTGAAAAGCTCGCAACACGATAATAATAATAATAATAATAATAATAATAATAATAATAATAATAATAATAATCTTTATTTAATGAGGGTAACATAATTAACCTTACAGTTATCTAACGATAGGTACCGTAAGCTTGCCTTGTCGCGACCCTGCAGATGCTTTGTAGAATTCTGATGTTTCCTGCCGTGCTTTGACCTTGTCATAACCGTGTTCGTGACATATTAAGGCAATGGCTTCTCATCGTGTCAATCATCCAATGCTGATGCATCGTATTGCGTAAGCTGTACGGTTACGATAAAGTGTGGCGTATCCGGGACACAAAACCCGTCCCTTCGATGAAAATATGAATAATTTTTGTTTAGGTTGGGGAGCAACCGAAACGGAAGTTGAAGCACGTTACCTACAGGAGGCGCAGCTCAACGTAGTCAACCACCATCAATGCTATAAGAAAAACAAGATATACCACCCAGTAGACCAGAAATCCATGTTGTGTGCAGGATTCCGCAAAGATCGAGGTGGTTGTCAAGGAGACAGCGGTGGTCCGCTGGCCTGTGAGGAGTATGGGCGTTGGGTGTTGAGAGGAGTTGTAAGTTGGGGAAGGCTAGACTGTTCTCCGGAATATTACACCGTCTTTGCACGTGTAAAAACTTATGTCCCGTGGATTGAAGACATTATGGCGGGTACGTCAATTTTTTCCATATAAGGTCGAGTTCAAAGTCCAAGTGTTGACACGCGCTTAAAAAATAGACTCGTAAACGTGAAAGATAAGAATATCCTAAATTTTCAAAGTTTGCAAAATGTATAATAAAACAATTATTGAATTCGGTTTTCGTATGATATCGTAAATTATCAAGACCTACGGCTTCGGCAGATATCTCAAACCTCACGAGTCTATCATGCTAAACCTCAGTCAATAATTGTCAAGAAACTAAGATTATAATTGAATGGGGTGGCATGTCTCATGTCTGTCTTCTTTTTTAACGAACAGGTAATGATGGAAGTTCTACTTTAGGTAAGAATAGATCCTTTTTGAATCTATAGAATACCGCTGTACTCCTTGACCACAGACCTAGCTCCGCGTCAACACGTGTGCGTATCAAAAAACAAAACAAAACAAAACAAAAATTTAAATTTAAAAAAAAAAAAAAAAAAAACAGAGCGTTTTTGGAAAGTTTTCAATCGTCAACTTTTCCACACGTTAACGATTCCCAGTCCCCGTTGTCTGATTACTGAGCATGCGTAATTAATTGTCCGGTTAAGACAGATGCTTTTTCAAAAGTATCGCGGTTTTTGTGAATGCCGTCCGTACGACAACCCTCATTTCAGTGTCAAAATATTCATAAATACCAATGATAAAACAAAGGATAAATAACTACACTTCACTGAAACACGTGAATATTCTACACAAAAACGAGATTAACCCTGCATAAAGCCTGGTTCTCACTAGCGACGCAAGCATAAGCGCAAGCAATATACGCAGACTCAGTAGGGTACCGCTCATTAGCGGTGCTTGTCTTTTCTCACACCTCGATGATAAATGCAGTACTGAGTCTACGTATGATTCGATGTGCTTTTTTAATGCTTTAGAGTGTAGTATAAAAGACAACCAAATCTGCCGTCACTTCCAGCATCTTTGCAAGTCAAACTCCTATGTCCGAAAACTTTGTCCAAACATGTGTGACTCATGTAAGTATAATGCATAATGCTCAAACTTATCAAACAACTGGGCCCGAAATTGCCGCTTTGAATCCTTAGCCTGCTGATTTGTTTTGATTATGTTTACTTTCTAGAGGGATTGATATTTCTAGCAGATCTTCAGTAGAGTATGTAGGAATTCAGAATCCAGAATTTATGATAGCTCACTAGTTTGTTTATACAAATTAAAGTTGGCCCAACTTTAAATTAAATTAGTGACTCCAAAAAGGATAGCTGTACAAGTGCTCCATGAATTTTATTTCAAAACCGCGGGATGCTCCGAAATCAATAACTGGAATTAAAATTCATCATTGACTTGAAGTATATAAGCGAAACTTTCTCCTTATGGCCATTTTACTCATACGTGTTCTTTTCATTTTCATAAAATAGTTTTTGATACCGAAAAAAAATTATGTAGTCATGATTTTTTATTGTTTATACCGAAGAGAAAAGTCAGGCGCCAAAGTAAAACGGTTATTAATTCCGCTCCCTGATTTAACACGGATAAAAAAGACATTAGAGGCGGATTTTAACAATCTTACACCTATTTCGAGGGATACGCTTCGCAGCTTCCCGCTTCCCTTGCATCTCTGCTCCATTCACCAATCACAGCTTAAGAAGTTCTATTATCATTCAAATTTATGCCCACCTACAGAATTGTATATGAAATCTTGAACTGTAAGTACATGTCCCTAAGACAATGGGCATTCTGTGCCATGGAATTGTGCGCGTGCGCAAGTTGTACCTCATAGCGTAAAATCATCAAAAATGACATTCTTCAGATATCACACAATGAGACGAGTTCTCAGTATACTCTCTGTGCACTACTCTCGTATCTAGTTTCGAAGGAAGTCATTTCGTGATAAAATGACGGGAACAGTTACCCGCCCATGCACCATCAATTATACACCTATTTCAAAAATCTTGTCGTAGCCGAAGCAACAGTCAGCACTCCAAGGCCGCAAAGGATTTAGGTAATTTTTCTCATAAATCCTGTTTGCAGTACTGGTATATATCACAAACGCATGCAACCAAAATATGCTCTACATGAAATCATTTTGGAAAAAATTACCGAAATCCTTTGCAGTCTTGGAGTGTTGACTTGCCTTCAGCTACGACAACGATTTTTGAAATAGGTGTATACTTCAATTAGTTTAGTGCACGCTAGGAAATGATTTTAAAAGTACAGTAGGAAAGTAGAATTTAAAAAATCTCTAAAACGACTTATTCGCTGAAGTTTTTGTTTCTGCAAAGTCTCTTTAGAAGCAGAAGATCCAGGATTTTAACAGACCTTTCCAGAATCCGCTTAGATAAACATGAAACAATGGTTTCTAGCCGAGGTTGGCCTTGATAAACAAAAGAACCAGTTCAGCCTCGCTTTGGAACCATTGTTTCATGATCATTCAAGCCAATTCGGGAAAGGTGTATTTTGCAGGGGGATTGCACCATTTATAATCGGGACTCGAGGACCAAAAGTATATAATATTTAATCCATAATTAACTGTAAATAGCTAATTTCACATCTTGGATCAACCTCTGAATAGAATATAAAAATGAATGGCTGTAACTACGTGAAAAACTTAGAACGATAACAACACGACGGAGCCAACACTCAGTCAATCAAAAAGTAGACGTGAAACAAATGGCAAACTAGTTAGTTTTCTGGCCCTTGTCACAAATTTCATCTCCTCTGTTTCTGCTTCCACAGTTTATTCTGCTCCTTTTCATTTTTATCTCTCGTTTTTTCCTTATTTTTCTTTCCATTCTTCATTTCAGGTGATGAGGCAGAAGGAATTGGGAATCATGTTGGTAAGTATCACAATCTTTCATAAGAATCCATCCTTAATGATCCGTTCTTAATCCGTTCTTAATCCATTAATCCATTATTTATCATTACAAAATTTATAAATAAAAACATTTTTATCAGATTGCAGTAATGTTCCTAGCGTTTGCTATTCATGGAAACCACGATGCCATGAAACTATCGTATCACGCATCTGTTCTAAAGTCTGCAAGGGCTATTGTAAGTCCCTAAGATCCTTCTTAATCCCCTAAAGTATTAATATATTAAATTATATTTAGAAATCCTCTTCAGTAGAGTCTATCGAATGGCTTTAGAGTAATCTGTAATCATGTACGTCATATCCTCTAATCCTATATAACCCATAGACATAGCTTGAAGAGAGAGAGAGGGGGGGGGGGGTGGTCCTAGAGTGTTTGTGTTTGCCCTGTCCAGTAGGTATTCAGTGGAAATCTGAATTTAATTGTGTTTTGGGGAAGATGTGAAAGGGAAGATTCGTTGGGTATAGTGAAACATCAAGTGGGAGTTCCAGGCGTCCTGAAGGCATATGCATCAATTGAATGCAACTATTTCACAAGAAAAGTTGTCAGTCGGCGATATGAAATCTGAGCCAGACAATTCGCCAGCACAGGTCATCGCTGAAAGGTGGTGTCGTATTAAGCTATTTACTAGCTGCAAACTACTAAAACATAAAACTGAATTCGAGAAAATAAAACTTAATTTAAAAAGAAATTCACAGCTCGTGCCCTTAATTCCTCTCGGTCTCAGATTTCAGCTGACAACCTTTTTTTTAAAAGCTGTATATGCTATTTTTGGAACTTGGTAACAAAGAAGGCGTAACGATCGAGAGGACACATGAACTTCAATTCCCATATCTTAAGGTAATTCCCTTATTTTGCATTGCTCATACTCTACTGCGCATAACACTGCGATTCACTTCAATATGTGAGCTCGAGCTCATCGGACTCTCCCCAGTCTTCACTCGGAAAAGTGTTGGTTTTGGACCATTTCGCGATGATTTTTTTTCCAAAATAATTCAAAAACGAGAATAGTGACCCCGATTTTTTATTTGAGATTTTTAATAATTAAACTCGGCATTGTGTAATATATCTCAAATTATCAAGAAAAGTATATTGAATAAATTTTCAGATCTTTGGATGAGAATAGTTGTAGCGTGCGATTTCTAGACGTTCGTAGAGGCGCACGTACTTACATGTTTCTTTAATATTTCAACAATCATTACTTATTCAATTAATTTTATAGATTTAGTAGTATAGCTTAACTAGTAAACTTGGAATTATATGTAGTTTTTGTTGTAAGGAAGCACTTGAAATAAAGAATGAAGGCTTAAGCTTTTGATTACAACTTCCGGTTGCTACCATAGGTTTTACTTCGCTATAAAACCTATAAATTAGCATATTTGAAGAGTATCTAGAGCGAAAACGAGAATGGTGACCCCCTCTTTTTATTGCAGTTTTTAAATGTTCATCTCATAATTCATGTCCATGCAAAGTTTCAGGACAAAGTTATTGGCAAAATTTCTTTCGAGGGAATTACCTTAAGGACGTTCATGGGCATTGTTTCTGCGCATCCTTCCTGCGCGCTCGAGCTCTTTTAACTGAGCGAGGAACGCCTGGATGATTTTGTTAATATAACAAGCACAATCAAATTCAAAATGGCGGCCACATTTTCAAAGTTTGTCATAATATCTCCAAAACGAAGTCGGTGATACCCATTTTTTATTTTATTTTCTGGAACTACTTAATAATATCTAACTTTACATGAAAAATCACTTCAAAATCACATATTTTAGGCATAAATGAAATATCGAATTTTACGTAAAGCGAACGCTAAAAAGTCCACACTTTGTATGCCAAGAACATTTCAAAATTCTAATTTTCTAACATAAAGTTTTAAATCTTAGCGATTATTGAGTTGTTTTCTAGAGCTCTGTGAAAATTTGGGAGGATCAATTGATTTTTCAGCATATAGCTTCTTTTTCTCGGACTTTTCATGTTGGCTTTTTCACGCGTTTTACCTTAAAAAGGGTGAACTTCCACGCAATCTGACGTCCAAACGAAGTCGGTGACTCCCTTTTTTTATTTGCTCACTTTACTTCTATTATGATGCAGTTTCATCAGGCAAAGTTAAAAAAAAGAAGGGAAAAAAAAAAACAAACAAAAAAAAAAACAGGCATGTGGGATCTTTTGCCCATGATAACGTCCTTAAGCATGGAGTTTTGTACCTTTATCTAGATCGTGTGCTTAGACTTACATAACCCTTCCTTCAGTTCATTTTTCATGGTGCACCCTAGCTTTAAGGGGTTCAAAAATCTCCGGCCAATACCACCCCTCATGGCTAACAAAAAATCATCCCAAGCAACGCAAGGTTACTGACTCGCCTTTTCTTTTTCTTTATTTACTCAGGTTAAAGAAGAGAAGAGTACAACGTAACCAAAAGAATATGTACCTTTTTCTCCAGTTAATGTACTATATTAGCGATATTTATTTCAATTTCAATCTTTATTTACAAATATAACTTTTCAGTTTATGACCAATTAGAAACGATAGAATAAAACTAACCAAGAATACGTATTGGCATCCATGTCCTTATTCATAAGCAATATTATTATCTATGATATTCCAGCTTTTAAAAATATAAAATTCGGATATTCGATTTTAATTTAACAGAGACGAAATACATTATAGGACTAGAAAAAGGATTAGTTACAAGAATAGCACGTTTTTCGTTAATCTCTACTCAAAATCCGCAAATCCTGGCAAGCAAATAATAGACTTAGTGTTATTTTGGAAATCTTTTGAAAAGGATTGAAGTTTTGAAGTTTTCCTATGAAAAAAAATCGGAAAGTATCAAAGCGATAGGAGAGTCATGGCCGTTAAAATCAACACTTCATAATTGCATTATTCTCGTAGGTTTTATCTATTACATTTAAAAAGATAAAGATGAGGCGGGTGGCTACGTTAAATGACACGAAAATTTGCTCCAAAAGCCTAAACAAAGAGAAGACGAGAGAATATACCATACATAAACTGTAGCACTTATAGCTTCTAATTCTAAAACCTCATGTAAAAGGTTCTTTTGCAAGATGTACGGGAAGGCCGTAATGTAATAGCATAAAGATATCACGTAATGGAGATTGGAGGTAAGTGCTCCATTGCATACAACATTAAGTTGCCCTAGGGGTTCATGCGCATGCGTCATGGAGCACAATCGCCCAATCATGCAGCGGAATAGAATTTTGAGACATTTGAAGCAAGTATAGGCGTGGCAGAGCCAGGGAACATGGATGATAATGGACTATGATCAAACAGGTGTGATTTAATGAATCTATATCGTAATATCAAATTTACAGTACAAATTCGCTAGAATTACGTCAACAGAAAGCCAGAAATAACGTGAAATTTATATCAACGCTAAATATTTTATTCAAAACAATGCAATTTAAAGCCTTGTTAGTTTTATTGACAAACATTGTTGATACTAGATGTCTATATTTTGAAGCTTCTAAGCCAAATGTCTAGGTGAATGGACGAACAAACTAAGGAGTTAATCTTAGATTGGAGGCGTCAACAAAGTGGTGGGAATATCTCGTAATTTTAATATTTGTTGCAAGTTACTCCAAATAACCTTTAAAAAACGTATTGAGTGTAAAAAAGGATGCAGTGTCATTTTACCACTCCAGGCTTACTAAAGATGGCCCAATAAATGATTTCCGACTGGCTTAAATGGTATCAAAGTCTCGGTAATAAGGTATTAACCATTTTCTGAAAGTCTATAAAAAATGTATAACTAAACCTCATAAGAAATTGTACTGGGCTCAGCGCGAGAAAACGAAGGAAATCTTTTCTGATGTTCGCCAGTGTAGCGAATGAACTATGAATCGCAAGGTACATGTTGTCCTTTTGTTTCTAGTATTTTTAACAAGCGTCCAACCTTCAATTTTGGCAACTCTTAAAGACATATCTTTTGCGAAGGTACGTATGATAACCCTGCTAGACCTAACATTTATCTTACTCTTATTTATCTTTGAAAAGGCTGTTAAGGGGAAAAAAACTACAAAGCACAAGGCTAAAATGTTTCATGAAAAACGATTCATGCAATTGTCTTTGGTCTTGTACACTAAAACTTGCAAACCACGTTTTTGTCCCACGCTGTTTCAATCTGTATCTTTACGCTATTCTTGTATTTGAAAATATATTCCATTCAACTTCATATGCATTCTAGTTTTTTCATCCAATCATCAGAAATACCTAAAGCAATTCCATTACATCTCCCCGCTTAAAAATGGTAATCATGATTTCACAACCTCTCTCGAACTGTTCCAACGCTTCATGAAACTGCCTGTCACTGGTTACCTTGACGACGACACTATCAAGGAAATGAGAAGGCCTCGGTGTGGATTTCCTGACATTGAAGAAGATCTAGAAACAAGTAAGGTCCACAACCCAACACCAACCAACAACTCAATCATCCCATTTAACTAACTAACCAACTAACGAAACAACCAAACAACTCACTCACCCTAACAATCCGCTCACCCAACTAACCAACCCACCTAAAAATCCATTCGCTTAGCCAAACAACCAGCCAACTAACCTACCAACTAACCAACCTACCCACTAATCCACTCACCCAACTAACCAACCCACTACGACCACACCAACTAACGAATCGCACCTAACAACGCACTAGCTTAACCAACCAACCAGCCAACCCACTATCCCCAATGACTAACCAATCCAACCCCATACATCATTCCAATTACGAGCCAACCGCCTAACCAACCCACCCAGCCAATTCAACAACCAATTCAACATCCACCACACCCACTCAACAAACCAATCAACCCACCAACCATAAAAATAAGCAAAAAGACAGACAAACAGACCGCTAAAGGAACGAGCTTAACACTTTACTTTCCCCCTTCAAACAGCATCTCCTCACAGTAGAGTCAAAAGGTTTGCCGCTGGCCCCAGCACATGGAATCGAACTCACCTCACATACGGGATATTCAATACTGGGAACGACATGATGGCTGCTCAAGTCAAGAACATTCTAAAGAAGGCCTTCGAAATATGGTCCGATAAAACTGTACTGAATTTCACATACGTGGTTGATGTCAACGTGGCTGATATCAAAATAAGGTAAACAAAATGAAAAAAGACAGTGTTTTCCTATTTTTTTCTTTGGAAATAAGTAAGAGAAATAAATAATTGAAATTTGTAGCAATAAAACACATATGGTAGTTATATTAAGCCTTTTCTGAGAAGGACTCGACAAAGTGCATTGTGCAGGTCTAGCTTCGATACAAACAACACCACAAGGTATGGAGAACAATAGATATTTGGACCGATGCTAGACCAAAATGTGCCGACCCTGTTGGTAACTTAGCTAATTAGTTGATGAATATGAAATCTTTGATTTATCATTTTTCCAGTTTTGGGTCAAGGAAACACGGCTCCTGTGTTTACGAATTCGACGGGCCAGGGAACGTTCTTGCGCATGCGTTCTACCCTCAAGATGGCGATCTCCATTTTGATGACGATGAGAGATTTACAGATGGAACATACTCTGGTACAAACCTGTTAGCTGTTGCTGTGCATGAGATTGGTCACGCGATTGGGATCGGACATTCCAGCGAGAAGAATTCGGTCATGAATCCACAGTACAGCGGTTATGATCCTAATCTTCGTCTACACTCAGATGACATCAACGCTGTGGCATATTTGTACGGTAAGTGGATACATGGATGGATGGATGGATGGATGGATGGATGGAGGGATGAATGGAGGGATGGATGAATGGAGGGATGGAGGGATGGAGGGATGGATGAATGGATGAATGGATGGATGAATGGAGGGATGGATGAATGGAGGGATGGATGGAGGGATAATAATAATAACTTTATTTATTTCAATACGAATGCTCTATCAATATCAAATACAATAAAATACTTAATGTTGGTCTACCTAGAGGTCGTATGATAACTAATTATAAACAACTTTAAAATATTAACTA
>WUAP02143123.1:0-27176 GCA_015163945.2 Stichodactyla helianthus | reverse complement strand
TTAAACAATTTTCCATTTCGTGTTTTGCATCGAAACAATGGATTTAGGGCTTGGTAGATATTTTAAACCTTTTCAAATGCACAGGCTCGGGTTTGAACCTTTATTTAAAAACTCCTTCACGCTTATAATTTTCCATTGTTTTGGCATCATTAATTATTCATGAATTGAGTGGTTAGTTGCCAGTGAACACATTAATTCCATAGCTACAGGTGTATATTTGTCTGTTACACCCTATTAGAGTAGTTTTTACTTGCCCTTTGAAATATTAAGTAGACTAGAGTGATTTTATTCAACCCATGGAATAAATGTTGTGGTAATACAAATTAATAGACACTATAGTTACTAGTTCCATTGGTTTTCTTTGTTCTCATTACACTATCACAAGTTACCACTGTATTCAATGCTACGTGCTGGTCGAGACAACAGTTGCAACAAGGTACTTGGCAATAGACTGCCGTCAATCAAAAATGACGTAAATAGTTATAGTATTTTTGATTGACGGCAGTCTATTGCCAAATACCTTGTCGCAACTGTTGTCTCGACCAGTGCATAGCATTGAATACAGTGGTAATATCTAAATTTTACTTCAAGGGTTGAGTGAAATCATTCTTATTTGCTTGGATGATCATGAAACTGGTTCCAAGTTGAGACTGAACTTGCTTCTTTTATAGTTATCAAGGCCAACCACAACTTGAAACCATTGTTTCATGTTTTGCCATCATTCAAAAGAATTTGGGAAAATTCTATTGACTTCAGCCAGGGATCAAGGTTTAAGGCATTTTACAGGAGGTTGGAAAAACATAACCATTTAAGTATAGGAATGAAATTAAAAGTAAATTCATTATACTACTGAATACAATTTTGGTCATTATGATGAAACATGTCCACTCTCTGCATGCCTTGCAGGGAATTTGATGAAAAATATGGGAAATTTGGTTGTCTGCCTCACTAGGGTTTGGAAATTTTGTTGAAACCTCCCATGTGTGTGTGGGTGGTTGGATGGGGGTTGTTTAACACCATGGACCTCCTCACCTATTCTATCAAGTTCCCTAGTCAAATTGTGTTGCCCCTACCTAGTATTGTAGGTTTTAGTTAATATCACTTTAACTAAAAAACAACAATTTGTTAAAAAATAAGCTTAAGCTTATCTAAACTTAGCAATTATCCACAAATATTTTGCTCACCTTTGCCTCGTTGATTGGTTTTAAAAGGTCGGTTCTTCGCCTGAACGCTTTAGAACATTCTCTTGCATAAAATAACAGCAATTTGTGCCGTTTACCTACCCCTTTATGGAGTTATATATCAATGTTTTCAACAAGTATTCGAGGAAAAACTTCCCTGAACTTTTTCGATTTTCCTCCGACTTTAGTAATCATGCGCAAAGCGTTTACCAGCTGGCCAAAATAACAGCGGCTCGACAGAACAGAAAAACCTTTTCTTTCTTTCGTTTATAAGGAAATCTATCCTTTTTTTAAGCTCAATATTTTGTAAACACGCTCTTTTTGGGCCAAAGAACAAAATATCAAATTTGACCAAAATTCAGTGAATACGATTTTACGATTTTGAGATAAAACGCCTTGTACTTTGGGAGAGGTGATATTTTGATCAGCAGAAAAACTGACATTTTCGTGAATATCTCCAAGTAGCTTTACTCTAATTCGACACAATTTTGTTACAAGTTTGGAGCAACAGTGGAGCAACAGTGAAACAAATGAAAGGCTTATAGTTTTGGCGTATCACTTCCAATCAAATAAAAAAATCGTGAAAGTAGCGGCCGTGTCGTTTTTCTGCTCTGCCCAGCGGGCTCAGTTAACCACGCCGGAAGTGAAGCGGATATCCGAAAACGATATCGCAATGCTACCGTATAAAATATAATTTTTATTTCACCATGGCTATATCGCAAATAGTGAGTAGAATAAATAATAGAGTGGTTGGAGTATTTATTATGTACCTCCGCTATTTCAAGACGCAACGACGATGCTTGTTCGAAATTGTAGTATCCAGCTTTAGCTTTCAAAGGGCAATATAAAGGCATAGATAGTATTGGCCTCAGCTTGGCTTTTGGAGGCTTTTGTGAAAAAACGGACACCTTTACCACCAACCTTACACCAAAATATCAGAAAAACGTCATAAGCTTCAGTAAAACTGTTTATTCGACACTGAAACTGATCTGTTTGTTTGTAATACGACTCGAGCACTGTATGAATAATACGTACAGTCTATCTTGTTCACAAAACTAACAAAAAAAGTCCTTTTATAAAATTTTAAACGGAAATTTGCACAAAATTTTATTTTATATTCAAGAAATGGATGAGAAGTGGATGAGAGGTCTAATAAAAAATGACTGTAGTAAACATCAGAAGAACTTTGTTTAACACACACTGATTTGTTTAGCGCAGAACGCACACATGGATACGTCTAAAGCCTGGTCCTCACTAGCGACATAAGCATAAGCATAAGCAACATACGCAGACTCAGTAGTGTACTGCTCATTAGCAGTGCTTGTCTTTTCTCACACCTCGGTGATCAATGCAATACTGAGTCTGCGTATGTTGCTTATGCTTATGCTTATGTCGCTAGTGAGAACCACGCTTAACGGGCTACCATCCAGCTTTCCCTTCGACCATGTGCTTCGCCACTTCTAGGGGTAGTTGTACGCCTTTCATCAACAGTTCTGTAAGACCCTTGATCGCGTCAATACAGGCTTCAAATGGAGAAAAGCACACGTACCAACTAGCGCAGAAGAAGCCAATGGGCCAGCCGATAAACCACAAGACGAGAAACCAGATGATCGCCCACAGAACATTCATGATCGATAGTACACTAAAACCACAAATCAATGATACATCCAGTTAAAAATTTTTGCACAGAAAGAATCCAACAGCTTTTGAGAACAGGTAAAACACTAGCTGGTCTAGACATTTGTTGACTCTTTTCCACGACAGAAAGGTAAATACATTGTTGACCTTTAGTTATATTTACCTTTGCCCTATTAAAATTCAAAAGGACGTGTTGCCTTAGAACTCTCGTGGAACAAGACGTAACATTCGAAACAATATTCTTTTTACAAAATTATCTATTGAATTGAGTTGCAGCGAAGTGATTAATTAAAGGTTTAGGCAGAGAAAGCAGAGAAATTGCAGCATTGATTTCAAAGAGAGTTCTTAGAATATAGACGGTTTGCCCCAGTCGCTATCACAGCATCGAATAACATCTTTTTGTTAGTTAGGCAAAGCTTCTCTGTTACCTTTTTATACGCTAAGTTTAGGATTTCTTGTCCAAATTCTTATTATTTTGATATAATCCAGCCGAAGCTCCAATTCCAACTCTAGACGCAGTAACCTGTAGTTACTTTTGAGCAATGTAGAAGATGCAAATTGTAGGCGCTGCCTAAGTCTTTGTGTATGTTAAAATATTCGCTACAAATTAAACGGGCTAAAATAAACCGCAGGGAGCCCAATAATAAAGAACTGTGAAAAGTGAATAAATCATTATTGAAAGTTTTTAACACATAATATGCGCTAAGAAATTTTTTTTTTGTTTCATGGCAAAAACCCCCTTACAAGATGTCATGTTATCTCGAAGATTTATAATTTGTGTGAGACATTTTTGCTCAAGGCTAGGTGTCAAATTTTATTATGTCTGCGTATCATTCTCTGTTATATGCTAATCCAACGATTCTTAGTGTGTGTTTTTCATCAAATATTTATAATTCTTAGTACTTTTGAGGCTTTTCTTCAGAAGAAGGCTATCACCAGCATAGTCGAAACGTCATGTTTTCTAACTTCCACGCATGTAAACTGCAAAACTTCCATTTAATATTTATAATTCTTTCCTGAAATTACTTTTTTTAAAGGCAACTACCTTGCATGATCTTTTAATTTGTTAAAAATAAATCATAGAAATAAGGCTGTATCGCAATACTTCATGTACACTAACAAAATTTGAATTAATTGGGAATTGTTTGATTATGATAATGATTACTATCATTATAGGCTGCAGCCCTTAATTGAATAGCACAATATTCACTGCTAAAATGGGAATACAAATGTTTTTCCTAAATTGCTGTTTTAGCTGCTTGTTTTCACCTCATCATTTTTGCAAAAAAATTCCAGAATGACAAATTTTTGGTAATGCTTTATAATATTTTATTAACTAAATAACGTATAAAACTATCAACTATCATGGCATTTCTACACTAACAAAAGCTTTGTGATGTTACTCAGCCATTTTCACAAAAGTCAATCGATCTCTTGTTGGCACATTAATGAAAAACCAAAGCATTGTGACAATGAGTAAATAAATAAAGTCTTACTAGCTGACTTCACAAGTAGCTATATAGTATAGAGTGCAGGATTAAAAGAGAAGCTACAAAATCTACCAAATTCTCACAGTGATGTAATTGCTAAAATGTTTTCAACAGTGTCTATAGTATAGAGTATGTAATTTTTATTAATGGCTAATAGGATGGTTGAGAAGTGATCCAATCACTTAAAAACCCTATTATATATCTGTTGAGAGGAACTATCTCTTTTTCTTTGTTTGTTTTAGTTATTCACTGTAGTTTGAAAAATAATTAAAGCTTTATGAAGCAAACAATTAACTTATTCAACAAGATCTTTCAATTTGAATTAATTGGGAATTGTTTGATTACAATAATGATTACTATCATTATAGGCTGCAGCCCTTAATTGAATAGCACAATATTCACTGCTAAAATGGGAATACAAATGTTTTTCCTAAATTGCTGTTTTAGCTGCTTGTTTTCACCTCATCATTTTTGCAAAAAATTCCAGAATGACAAATTTTTGGTAATGCTTTATAATATTTTATTAACTAAATAATGTATAAAAATAAATCAAGTTAAATCAACTATCATGGCATTTCTACATTTGCATTCAAGATTATTTCATGTTATTCTGTCACAAAGGTTTTGAAAACTCATAAAATTTTTATAACTTTCATTTTGCATGTCCAATGAATTGCAGCCTATTAAATATTAGAAATAATAAAAAAAATTATAAATGAAATTAGGCAGAGCATTTGCAAATAATTGTTGGGGGGAGTGATGAAAAATATGGGGGTCCCCCAAATTTCTGGGGTGTAAAAAGAGGGTATTTGAAAAATAAAAACCTTCCCAAGGGGGGGTTAAAAATAAAAACAATTACTATAGAACAACAGGAGAACAAAGTGAGAACTCTGTGGACTCTAGTGACAGTGAAGAAGAGTGGAGGACAGATGACAGCGAAGTGGAAAGCGAGGATTGTGAGGATATTGTTTTAAAGGAAATTGGAGAAGAAGCAGTAGAAGGATTGCAATAATCATGTACTAGATCTGGAAGAAGGATCGTGAGTAGCAAACAAGAATGGTGAGTAATTGGCTATATTATTGATGCATGAAACAATTAAGGAAACCTTTCTATCGTACAACCTCACATTGACAGGAAAACTATTAGTGTGTGTGTTGGGGGGGGGGGGGGGGTTGAAATTCTAGGGTTCTATGAAGGGGGTTCTTGAAACGTCTTTGACATGGCAAGAAGGGTCTTCAATTTTTTTCTAATAGAGGGTAATTTCTCATCAGTCCCCCCCCCCAACAACTATTTGTGAATGCTCCCTTTTTGATATGTATTTGTGATCAAGAGGTTTCAGGACAACCATTTTGGAGATTGCAAATACACTAAGCATCTGCTATACACTTGCCAAGAAAAGGCAGGCATATTTTAGGGACTGGTCATAAAGTAAAGGGTATGGGGTGGGGTGGGGGGGTAAAATCAGTGGCTGGGTCACACATTTTTTAACTTTTTGAAAGGGGTGGGCTGTTTGTAAAATTGCACATTAGAAGCAGGTAATTTGCAATCCCTGTATGGAAACAAGTGGAGGGGCCTTACTTGTTTTTACCTCATTTTATGCAGGGCCAACAAAAAAAGAGCTCCTTCAAATCCAGTTTCACCCGCCTCACCCCACTTTACTTTATGACCAGTCCCTTAGATGCAGGGGTGGATACAGGATTTTTTTTGAGGGGTGTTGTGGACCACATACATTATTGGAACTTGATTACCCAAAAGTAAATAATATTAAATCCATAACTGTCTGTAAGCAGATTACCTCAGCGGGGGTGCACACCCCCTGCACTCTTCCCCCAGATCCACCCCTGAACTGAGATGCCAGGAAAGATACAACTGTATGATGTGAGAAAGAATCTCTTCACTCAAGAGGAAGATGTCATATATCAGTTGTTCCTGCCATCTACTACCCTTTTCATTCAAGCATTAAAACATTTTTCGGGTTTGTTGGTGTTTAATATGCAACACTTTGGAAGCCAAACTTTAACCAGTGGAAAGTCTGCACTTGAGGTGGCACACTTACACGTTTGGGACACTATATAATTCTCCAAACTCTCTTTCTAAAAATACTGACCACAAATTTAAAAGCCAACAATAAACAACAACACTTGCTTACTGGGACCAAGGAAAAACAATACAAACTACTTCATTATTACATACCAACTGGTCAAAGAAAAAAAAAGCAAAAACTTTACACACAGTCCCTTTAAAGGTCAATCAATGTTGCATTTCTGGTGACACAGCCCAGTTTTGCTATATTATATAATTACTGGTCAATAAATTCTACTGTTTCCTGCTCAGAGCTGTTGCCGAGGAAACAGCAAATTAAACTTGTTCACATTCAGGTAATACCCTCTTGCCCAATCAGAGCATGAGAAAAATGGACTTTAACAGTTGATATAACAACAGTGATTGATTAGCAATAAATTTACTTCAGTCATCCAATCAGTGCAGATTAAAAGATTTTTGCCAGGAATGAAGATTTCGTTTGTTACTTTCCTAAGTCATCATCACACTTTTCTCCCTCACCACTGGATTCCAGATGGTATGTATTGATGAAAATAAACCAAATCCACTTGGTCATAATGTTTTCCCATTTCTCCAGACCATGTGTCACATATTCCCTTGAGAATAAGATTATCTATTTAATTCTCATCCATATTCAAGCTATTAGCAAATAACAAAAAAATGTTTGAAGGAATAAAACAGACACTGAGTGTATCATGTCCAAAATGGGAAAACATTATGCCCAAGTAGATTTGGTCTATTACCTGATATTGCTATATTGTATTGTCATAGTATGAAGAATGATGATGCTTTTTTAATCCTGTATCTTTAGAATGCTCTTGTGTTCAACATCTTCCATTTCTTTTAGTACATAAGCAACATTGTATCTGAGATGGTGAAATTTTGACAGGGGTACCTGAAATGAGTAGGAAGATTAATTTATACTTACTGCATGTTATATAATTCATTTTCACTGCAAAGTGTGGAGTGACATGTAACCGTTCCTTTTTATTTTACTGTTGTTACTTCTCTACCAAATATAAACTGCTTTTCCACTAACAGGCCTATTCATTTCACAGTTAATTTGAAGTGAATGGGTTTTCCACAAATACAGGTTTTACAAGATTGTATTATACTCTATGTGACTACGAAATCTCATCTTACAACTACATCTGCACATAACCCTATGTTCCTAAATACACCCAGCTCCCAGCCCCAAGAGACCAAACAAACACCACAGATGCCCTTGCACAGATGCACACTCCAGTTGCAGTTAAGGTATCACAGATCCCCACTTAAACCCCAACAAAATTAGCCACCTCTATCTCCTCCTAAACCAAACATGCAAGACGTCACTATCAAAATCCATGTCGGTCTGACAGTTTGAGGTATAGTAAGATGACTACGGTTCCGAGTAAGGATAACATCGTTGAGAAATCCAAGTTTTGGATTAAAACGACAATAAGTTGGAAAACAATATTTTGACACTGTCAGTATAAAAGCAGAATACTCACAGTCCCCCTAGTGCCCCCTGGCTACACCTCTGATTTCATATAAAATGAAGATTACTTAAATTTAGATTATATGCATGTACCAGCAATGATTTAAATTTATTATTTTGAGGTCTTTTTTTTTCCAGAACTCATTTTTATCATTTTGAACCATGTGTTACTAAATTGCATGTCAAAATTCATTAAATGGTGGTCCAGATGGTTTAATGTAACAAGTCCAGAAAAAAGGGAAAACAACAAAGTTCTTGATATCATCTCTATTAAATTTTGTGGTTCCAATTAAATTATAACCAGCTGCTTGTCTAGATATTAGATATATTTCAAAATTATTTAATAATATGTGCTGGAAGGACCACAGCTATTTTTGATAATTCTGGCTAGCAGACTTTCAATTACAACTTACATTAATCAGTTTGATTGACATTAAATGATCCATGATACAGTGGTATTAACCAGAAAATTTCCTTAGTGGTTCCTTATTTAACCAAAGATAGGAATTAATGAAAGTCAAACCATTTGAGCATATCACAGAGGACAGCTGCAACCACTTCAATTATTTCAAGATATCAGTCTTAGCTAAGGATCCAACCCACAACAATAATAATAATAATAATAATAATTATAACAATTGATCGCATCATCATAGTGCGAAAGGAGACATTAGAGGTTAGCCCTGTCGAGAATATCTCCCAGATCGAATTGGAATTTGAACGTTGAGTTTTACGGAGGGAGGAAAACCGGAGAACCCGGAGAAAAACCCTCGAAGCACAGGAGAGAACCAACAAACTCTACTCACATACAACACTGAGCCCGGCAGGACTCGAACCCGGGTCGCATGGGTGAGAGGCGAGCGATCTATCCGCTACGCCACCTGTGCTTCCCTACCTCATCCCCCCTTGGTGTGAAGTGGTTTCAGTTATTGGTTTAGAGATTAAAAATGGCAAAGCAATTTTTTGAGTATTGCTACATGCATATAAAAATAATCTCAAATTGTAAGGGCATCTGCATTGCTTAAGTTTGCTTTTTTGTTTCAAAATGTCTGCACAAACTTCATTAATTCAATATTCCATTTTCTAGAGACTGTCTGTTATGCAGGTCTGTGTTAGCTTTGTTTTAAAATTATGTTAAAATTTTATTTGCTGAATAATTATTCAATGGCAATAAATTCTCAATCTGACAAACAAAACATTTGAAGAAATCATAGCTGATATTGTTTTGTGCATGCAAAATGTAGAAATTAGTAGAAATTATAATTCTTCATTATGATAGCACAATTATTATGTCTAGTATCCAAAGTTTTGATTACATAGTCTTAGACATGTAATCAAAACTGTGGATACTAGACATAATAATTGTGCTATCATAATGCAGAAGATACAAAATATCTCATCTTTTCAAAATACACTATAATTAAAGTGTTTGGTCATGCCATAAGAGGCTTATTCTACATGGAGATTTAGTTTACAGATTGAGAACACCTGTATTCAAAGCCCAATATTATTTAAGGTTGCATATCAATACCTCAAATGTTTGAATGTCTCCATTACTCAGCTTTGTTTCCATCAAAATAGAAGGTTCCAATACTCTATTTAAAGCACTGTTAAGAAATATCAAATAACACAAATCTTTGAATTATGGTTTTTCTTTGAGAAGGGTAATATGTAGAATTCTGAACACATATTAAACATCAATGATAATGAACATACATATTTTCAACAATCTTCAAGATGGTAGTACATATAGTTTACAATCAGGTGGCTCAACAAAAACCTACAGGTGCTGTTGGTCTAATAGCCTACTTCCAAGTTCTCACAAAAGATATGAAGGTGAGGCCTCATGAGAAATCAAGCTTGGGTGGTATGAAAAACATGACTAGTTCTGTTGTCATTTTTTTCTCTATGACTTGTTTGATGTTCATAAAAATACACAACCAAAAAAGTAAAAGAAATGTCTGTCATTTTGAGCCACCAAGCATAATTTTGCACAAAGCCTCTCCTCCATGCATCTTTTTCGAGAACTTGGAAGTGGGCTACCAACATAACCTGCAGGCAACAATCCACTGATCTATTGGTTGATCTTGATTTGTAGATCAGAGTCCATTGTTTGTCTAAGTGCAGTGTCCCTCCACCCAATAACTCAAAATGGATAAACCCCAACAAACATGTTGACAAGAAACAAAGATCAGTTGGGAAATAGTTCTTAAAACTTTCTATTCAACTAAAAACACATTATGCCAAGTGCATTTTGAATAAATGTTTGAATAAATAGCTAAGCCTGCAATTAATGCCAGTCATTGGACATTCGTCCAATAAATTTGAGATTTTGATTGGCAAATGATCAGTCTGGACAGACATGATTGTTCTATCAAATTTCAAAAGTGGGAAAAATCTTTTGCCTCAGACCACACCAGCTGAATATATCCCAGGTGATCTGGCGAAAAACGATTAGCCAATCAGATTGCAAATCATGGGGTCGAAAAAAGAATCAATCCCAGGTGTCCTTTGAGGGCGCAAATTCATGGTTTGAGCAAAAAATCAAAATCCTATATTGTGCAGGAAAGAAATTATTTAATTTTGGTATTTGATGTATAGAAATATTTCTACTTTATGGACTATGTTAATCAAATGATACTAGACATTTAATTGCCCTTACTGGATTATTGCTCATGGCTTGAGGCTAAGGAATGAGCACTTAAACACCAAAACATAACTCAAAACACACAAATTCACAAAAAATAGAATTATTTAGTAATCAAGGCATGAATCAAACATATACAACTATACAATGAATACAAGTAGATAAACCAAACCAACATCAATGTCTTTGAAGCCTTACAAGTGATGCGAGGGTTCCTTTCGGTGACAGTTTTAGCATAAAAAGCTTGATCTGAGACCATTTTAGACATTTTACTGGAGAAATATCAAGATATAATCTACTCCATCAGCTGTACATCAGTCTTAACTTTGTAAATTCTCAGTTTTGTTGGTTTGAGTGTACATCGTTTTCTATACAAAAAGAGATTTTAACCAGAAACTTCACGACTTTCTCACCACATTTTCAACATGGCTGGCACAAAAATATTATAAACTAAGTGCACAATGTTGGTTGGGATTGATTCTTTTTTCGTTCCCAGAATCATGCTTTGTGCACCTAGTCAGATCACCTGGTCAGGTCAAACCTTGTCCCTCGCCTGATATATGACAGGCTTATGAATAGAAAAACTTATTTGGCTTGAATACAATGTAGATATTTAATATGACCTTTGATGCAAAGATTTGTTTAAATCCTTTTACCTGGTTGAGATTGCAACATCAACTCTCCACCTGAGAGAATCTAGTTTAGGAAGTCTTGTTCCAAGTTCAAGTGCAGCATCATCTAATTGTGATCTCCTACATCAAAAAGAAAACAACTCTTTATTCACATTTAACTATACTATACTGAGCAGATTTTGTATGCTGTGAAAAGCTCTTGCATGGTTGGTACCATAAGCATGCCTCCCTAAAACCAAGATTATTTTTATTAGAATTTAGACGCCTTGCTGTGCTTTGACTGCCACAGACTTGGGACTTGAGTTTATTATGCACAGTCACATATATACAATTTAAGTTATAAAATTAAAATTAAAGGAGAAGAAAAGAAAAATTAATAAGTAAATGACAAATGTGAATAAGTTATAAGTGTGCAGAGGTGGTTAAAGTAGGTTTAAACTTTCAAGTTAACCACAACCATGTTTGTTCCATCTTTTCACAGTTAACACAAAATCTTCTATTATACAAAATCTACTGTCTATTCATTTCAATGTAACTAGATTTAGTAATTCTAAATGAACATTTAGGAGTAATAATCCATTTTGCCATAGTATGGAACATTTTACAGTGTAAATTAATTATGGGTGAATCTGTTGTGATCCTACCTTTCTCCAAAAACAATACTAGATAAATCTGGAATCAATTCTTTGGGTATCCTGCAAAAACGTTAATTTTCTTGTTGATGAAAAAGGAAAATCTATTGGTCTTTAGCACATGCAGTATCTTTTAAGGGTGCACAATTGGTGGATCCAAACATAAAACTGGAAATCAGGTATCTTTTACTGCTAATTTTTTTCCCTATGATCCTTCCCATGGGAGTAAAACACCTCCCCCCCCACCCACAGGCAATTTTTACACATTTTAGAGTGCAGCCATGACACTTTATTGAGCACCAGAGAACACCTACATGTAAACCTTTCTCACAGAGAAGACTTACACTGTACCCCTGGACTACCCCAGGACATTTTATAATGAAAGTACAGTGCTAGAATTTAATAAGGATAATTGTCAGCCACTTATATGTCAAGTAGCTGATTTTTGGCCTCTGTTTAGCTAAACAAATGCCAATTTTCTGACTGGGCAATTCACTAACTTTTGGGAATTGAACTCCATGTCTACATGGGGAGCATTTTCTGAAAATATGGAATAAACATCTTTAAATATCTCACCTTATTTCATCTAAATCAGCTTGGAATTGTTCATGTTTGAGAGAAGATTGTGGCAATCTTAAAGCACTGGTCAGGATCCTGTGCATGCCAGCAAATACTGATCCTACTACATCCTCTGAGACTTTATCTGTAGAAATCTTGTATAAAATTCCTTCTTCAACTTGCTTACCCTCTAAAGATGCCACTATGACTGTAAATAGAGACACTATGTTGAGTATAAACAAATATTTCTATAAGTCCCCTCCAAACCCACAATGAAGATCTTATGCCAGCCATTGGATAATGGTCAAGCAATTTTTGAAAGACCCAGAACTTCCTCATTTTTATTGTGTATTTTTTAACATACCCCCACGATTTTCCATTTTTCCAGGAACTGAATTTCAGTTCATTTCCTCCCCTAGGAAGTACCCTACTTTGGTAGTGTGCCTTATTGAGCATTTAATCTTCAAACTTCTCTTTATTCATTTTGTTCTGTATTTCTGCTTTTCTTTCATAGGAGAGTTATTTCAACATAAAAATGTTCATGTTTATCTAAACTTTTGTGTACTTAGCCTCAATAGATCTCTTTAGCTTTGTATGCAAATTGCCCATTTCAGACCACATGACATTCTCTAGGGAATTTTTCTTTTATGATGAATATGTCAAAATATCAACATACAAAAGAATCAACTCCCAAGAGTGACATCACATGGTTTGAAATGGGTAAACAAACAATAACGAAGCTAAAGAGGTCTATTCCATGCACAAGGGAAAAAATTGCCCTAAATATTGAGAAAGGACTATATAGAGCCCTTAAATTGAGCCCAGTAAATCCCACTAAAGTTGGGTGTCAAAATGAAATGAGGAATGGATTCACTTTAAGCCACCAATAATTATGCACCTATCAATGTTAAGCTGTGGAGCAAGGATGGGTTTTTGGTTGTTGAATGTTCAGTAACATTCCCACTGCTGGAACTAAAATGATTATTTAAATATAGTAAATATTTGTTCATTTCTTTTCAAACTTTCCCTATATATCCCAAGCAAGTGTTCAGTCAAAATCCCAGCCCACTAGACAGCATTATCAAATCAAATCCCCTCCATATGGACAGTCCTCATCCTCTCCCCCTCCTGCCAGCTTATCATCTTTTCAATAGGTGCATAATGCCTATAGATGTTCCTGATTCTTTACATACAGGGTACCAGTAGGAAATGCCACTGAGGACTACATGTATCTCATAAAGAGATACATATTTATTTAGTTTTATATATATATATAAAACTAAATAAATATGTATCTCTTTATGAGATACATGTAGTCCTCAGTGGCATTTCCTACTGGTACCCTGTATGTAAAGAATCAGGAACATCTATAGGCATTATGCACCTATTGAAAAGATGATAAGCTGGCAGGAGGGGGAGAGGATGAGGACTGTCCATATGGAGGGGATTTGATTTGATAATGCTGTCTAGTGGGCTGGGATTTTGACTGAACACTTGCTTGGGATATATAGGGAAAGTTTGAAAAGAAATGAACAAATATTTACTATATTTAAATAATCATTTTAGTTCCAGCAGTGGGAATGTTACTGAACATTCAACAACCAAAAACCCATCCTTGCTCCACAGCTTAACATTGATAGGTGCATAATTATTGGTGGCTTAAAGTGAATCCATTCCTCATTTCATTTTGACACCCAACTTTAGTGGGATTTACTGGGCTCAATTTAAGGGCTCTATATAGTCCTTTCTCAATATTTAGGGCAATTTTTTCCCTTGTGCATGGAATAGACCTCTTTAGCTTCGTTATTGTTTGTTTACCCATTTCAAACCATGTGATGTCACTCTTGGGAGTTGATTCTTTTGTATGTTGATATTTTGACATATTCATCATAAAAGAAAAATTCCCTAGAGAATGTCATGTGGTCTGAAATGGGCAATTTGCATACAAAGCTAAAGAGATCTATTGAGGCTAAGTACACAAAAGTTTAGATAAACATGAACATTTTTATGTTGAAATAACTCTCCTATGAAAGAAAAGCAGAAATACAGAACAAAATGAATAAAGAGAAGTTTGAAGATTAAATGCTCAATAAGGCACACTACCAAAGTAGGGTACTTCCTAGGGGAGGAAATGAACTGAAATTCAGTTCCTGGAAAAATGGAAAATCGTGGGGGTATGTTAAAAAATACACAATAAAAATGAGGAAGTTCTGGGTCTTTCAAAAATTGCTTGACCATTATCCAATGGCTGGCATAAGATCTTCATTGTGGGTTTGGAGGGGACTTATAGAAATATTTGTTTATACTCAACATAGTGTCTCTATTTACAGTCATAGTGGCATCTTTAGAGGGTAAGCAAGTTGAAGAAGGAATTTTATACAAGATTTCTACAGATAAAGTCTCAGAGGATGTAGTAGGATCAGTATTTGCTGGCATGCACAGGATCCTGACCAGTGCTTTAAGATTGCCACAATCTTCTCTCAAACATGAACAATTCCAAGCTGATTTAGATGAAATAAGGTGAGATATTTAAAGATGTTTATTCCATATTTTCAGAAAATGCTCCCCATGTAGACATGGAGTTCAATTCCCAAAAGTTAGTGAATTGCCCAGTCAGAAAATTGGCATTTGTTTAGCTAAACAGAGGCCAAAAATCAGCTACTTGACATATAAGTGGCTGACAATTATCCTTATTAAATTCTAGCACTGTACTTTCATTATAAAATGTCCTGGGGTAGTCCAGGGGTACAGTGTAAGTCTTCTCTGTGAGAAAGGTTTACATGTAGGTGTTCTCTGGTGCTCAATAAAGTGTCATGGCTGCACTCTAAAATGTGTAAAAATTGCCTGTGGGTGGGGGGGGAGGTGTTTTACTCCCATGGGAAGGATCATAGGGAAAAAAATTAGCAGTAAAAGATACCTGATTTCCAGTTTTATGTTTGGATCCACCAATTGTGCACCCTTAAAAGATACTGCATGTGCTAAAGACCAATAGATTTTCCTTTTTCATCAACAAGAAAATTAACGTTTTTGCAGGATACCCAAAGAATTGATTCCAGATTTATCTAGTATTGTTTTTGGAGAAAGGTAGGATCACAACAGATTCACCCATAATTAATTTACACTGTAAAATGTTCCATACTATGGCAAAATGGATTATTACTCCTAAATGTTCATTTAGAATTACTAAATCTAGTTACATTGAAATGAATAGACAGTAGATTTTGTATAATAGAAGATTTTGTGTTAACTGTGAAAAGATGGAACAAACATGGTTGTGGTTAACTTGAAAGTTTAAACCTACTTTAACCACCTCTGCACACTTATAACTTATTCACATTTGTCATTTACTTATTAATTTTTCTTTTCTTCTCCTTTAATTTTAATTTTATAACTTAAATTGTATATATGTGACTGTGCATAATAAACTCAAGTCCCAAGTCTGTGGCAGTCAAAGCACAGCAAGGCGTCTAAATTCTAATAAAAATAATCTTGGTTTTAGGGAGGCATGCTTATGGTACCAACCATGCAAGAGCTTTTCACAGCATACAAAATCTGCTCAGTATAGTATAGTTAAATGTGAATAAAGAGTTGTTTTCTTTTTGATGTAGGAGATCACAATTAGATGATGCTGCACTTGAACTTGGAACAAGACTTCCTAAACTAGATTCTCTCAGGTGGAGAGTTGATGTTGCAATCTCAACCAGGTAAAAGGATTTAAACAAATCTTTGCATCAAAGGTCATATTAAATATCTACATTGTATTCAAGCCAAATAAGTTTTTCTATTCATAAGCCTGTCATATATCAGGCGAGGGACAAGGTTTGACCTGACCAGGTGATCTGACTAGGTGCACAAAGCATGATTCTGGGAACGAAAAAAGAATCAATCCCAACCAACATTGTGCACTTAGTTTATAATATTTTTGTGCCAGCCATGTTGAAAATGTGGTGAGAAAGTCGTGAAGTTTCTGGTTAAAATCTCTTTTTGTATAGAAAACGATGTACACTCAAACCAACAAAACTGAGAATTTACAAAGTTAAGACTGATGTACAGCTGATGGAGTAGATTATATCTTGATATTTCTCCAGTAAAATGTCTAAAATGGTCTCAGATCAAGCTTTTTATGCTAAAACTGTCACCGAAAGGAACCCTCGCATCACTTGTAAGGCTTCAAAGACATTGATGTTGGTTTGGTTTATCTACTTGTATTCATTGTATAGTTGTATATGTTTGATTCATGCCTTGATTACTAAATAATTCTATTTTTTGTGAATTTGTGTGTTTTGAGTTATGTTTTGGTGTTTAAGTGCTCATTCCTTAGCCTCAAGCCATGAGCAATAATCCAGTAAGGGCAATTAAATGTCTAGTATCATTTGATTAACATAGTCCATAAAGTAGAAATATTTCTATACATCAAATACCAAAATTAAATAATTTCTTTCCTGCACAATATAGGATTTTGATTTTTTGCTCAAACCATGAATTTGCGCCCTCAAAGGACACCTGGGATTGATTCTTTTTTCGACCCCATGATTTGCAATCTGATTGGCTAATCGTTTTTCGCCAGATCACCTGGGATATATTCAGCTGGTGTGGTCTGAGGCAAAAGATTTTTCCCACTTTTGAAATTTGATAGAACAATCATGTCTGTCCAGACTGATCATTTGCCAATCAAAATCTCAAATTTATTGGACGAATGTCCAATGACTGGCATTAATTGCAGGCTTAGCTATTTATTCAAACATTTATTCAAAATGCACTTGGCATAATGTGTTTTTAGTTGAATAGAAAGTTTTAAGAACTATTTCCCAACTGATCTTTGTTTCTTGTCAACATGTTTGTTGGGGTTTATCCATTTTGAGTTATTGGGTGGAGGGACACTGCACTTAGACAAACAATGGACTCTGATCTACAAATCAAGATCAACCAATAGATCAGTGGATTGTTGCCTGCAGGTTATGTTGGTAGCCCACTTCCAAGTTCTCGAAAAAGATGCATGGAGGAGAGGCTTTGTGCAAAATTATGCTTGGTGGCTCAAAATGACAGACATTTCTTTTACTTTTTTGGTTGTGTATTTTTATGAACATCAAACAAGTCATAGAGAAAAAAATGACAACAGAACTAGTCATGTTTTTCATACCACCCAAGCTTGATTTCTCATGAGGCCTCACCTTCATATCTTTTGTGAGAACTTGGAAGTAGGCTATTAGACCAACAGCACCTGTAGGTTTTTGTTGAGCCACCTGATTGTAAACTATATGTACTACCATCTTGAAGATTGTTGAAAATATGTATGTTCATTATCATTGATGTTTAATATGTGTTCAGAATTCTACATATTACCCTTCTCAAAGAAAAACCATAATTCAAAGATTTGTGTTATTTGATATTTCTTAACAGTGCTTTAAATAGAGTATTGGAACCTTCTATTTTGATGGAAACAAAGCTGAGTAATGGAGACATTCAAACATTTGAGGTATTGATATGCAACCTTAAATAATATTGGGCTTTGAATACAGGTGTTCTCAATCTGTAAACTAAATCTCCATGTAGAATAAGCCTCTTATGGCATGACCAAACACTTTAATTATAGTGTATTTTGAAAAGATGAGATATTTTGTATCTTCTGCATTATGATAGCACAATTATTATGTCTAGTATCCACAGTTTTGATTACATGTCTAAGACTATGTAATCAAAACTTTGGATACTAGACATAATAATTGTGCTATCATAATGAAGAATTATAATTTCTACTAATTTCTACATTTTGCATGCACAAAACAATATCAGCTATGATTTCTTCAAATGTTTTGTTTGTCAGATTGAGAATTTATTGCCATTGAATAATTATTCAGCAAATAAAATTTTAACATAATTTTAAAACAAAGCTAACACAGACCTGCATAACAGACAGTCTCTAGAAAATGGAATATTGAATTAATGAAGTTTGTGCAGACATTTTGAAACAAAAAAGCAAACTTAAGCAATGCAGATGCCCTTACAATTTGAGATTATTTTTATATGCATGTAGCAATACTCAAAAAATTGCTTTGCCATTTTTAATCTCTAAACCAATAACTGAAACCACTTCACACCAAGGGGGGATGAGGTAGGGAAGCACAGGTGGCGTAGCGGATAGATCGCTCGCCTCTCACCCATGCGACCCGGGTTCGAGTCCTGCCGGGCTCAGTGTTGTATGTGAGTAGAGTTTGTTGGTTCTCTCCTGTGCTTCGAGGGTTTTTCTCCGGGTTCTCCGGTTTTCCTCCCTCCGTAAAACTCAACGTTCAAATTCCAATTCGATCTGGGAGATATTCTCGACAGGGCTAACCTCTAATGTCTCCTTTCGCACTATGATGATGCGATCAATTGTTATAATTATTATTATTATTATTATTATTGTTGTGGGTTGGATCCTTAGCTAAGACTGATATCTTGAAATAATTGAAGTGGTTGCAGCTGTCCTCTGTGATATGCTCAAATGGTTTGACTTTCATTAATTCCTATCTTTGGTTAAATAAGGAACCACTAAGGAAATTTTCTGGTTAATACCACTGTATCATGGATCATTTAATGTCAATCAAACTGATTAATGTAAGTTGTAATTGAAAGTCTGCTAGCCAGAATTATCAAAAATAGCTGTGGTCCTTCCAGCACATATTATTAAATAATTTTGAAATATATCTAATATCTAGACAAGCAGCTGGTTATAATTTAATTGGAACCACAAAATTTAATAGAGATGATATCAAGAACTTTGTTGTTTTCCCTTTTTTCTGGACTTGTTACATTAAACCATCTGGACCACCATTTAATGAATTTTGACATGCAATTTAGTAACACATGGTTCAAAATGATAAAAATGAGTTCTGGAAAAAAAAAGACCTCAAAATAATAAATTTAAATCATTGCTGGTACATGCATATAATCTAAATTTAAGTAATCTTCATTTTATATGAAATCAGAGGTGTAGCCAGGGGGCACTAGGGGGACTGTGAGTATTCTGCTTTTATACTGACAGTGTCAAAATATTGTTTTCCAACTTATTGTCGTTTTAATCCAAAACTTGGATTTCTCAACGATGTTATCCTTACTCGGAACCGTAGTCATCTTACTATACCTCAAACTGTCAGACCGACATGGATTTTGATAGTGACGTCTTGCATGTTTGGTTTAGGAGGAGATAGAGGTGGCTAATTTTGTTGGGGTTTAAGTGGGGATCTGTGATACCTTAACTGCAACTGGAGTGTGCATCTGTGCAAGGGCATCTGTGGTGTTTGTTTGGTCTCTTGGGGCTGGGAGCTGGGTGTATTTAGGAACATAGGGTTATGTGCAGATGTAGTTGTAAGATGAGATTTCGTAGTCACATAGAGTATAATACAATCTTGTAAAACCTGTATTTGTGGAAAACCCATTCACTTCAAATTAACTGTGAAATGAATAGGCCTGTTAGTGGAAAAGCAGTTTATATTTGGTAGAGAAGTAACAACAGTAAAATAAAAAGGAACGGTTACATGTCACTCCACACTTTGCAGTGAAAATGAATTATATAACATGCAGTAAGTATAAATTAATCTTCCTACTCATTTCAGGTACCCCTGTCAAAATTTCACCATCTCAGATACAATGTTGCTTATGTACTAAAAGAAATGGAAGATGTTGAACACAAGAGCATTCTAAAGATACAGGATTAAAAAAGCATCATCATTCTTCATACTATGACAATACAATATAGCAATATCAGGTAATAGACCAAATCTACTTGGGCATAATGTTTTCCCATTTTGGACATGATACACTCAGTGTCTGTTTTATTCCTTCAAACATTTTTTTGTTATTTGCTAATAGCTTGAATATGGATGAGAATTAAATAGATAATCTTATTCTCAAGGGAATATGTGACACATGGTCTGGAGAAATGGGAAAACATTATGACCAAGTGGATTTGGTTTATTTTCATCAATACATACCATCTGGAATCCAGTGGTGAGGGAGAAAAGTGTGATGATGACTTAGGAAAGTAACAAACGAAATCTTCATTCCTGGCAAAAATCTTTTAATCTGCACTGATTGGATGACTGAAGTAAATTTATTGCTAATCAATCACTGTTGTTATATCAACTGTTAAAGTCCATTTTTCTCATGCTCTGATTGGGCAAGAGGGTATTACCTGAATGTGAACAAGTTTAATTTGCTGTTTCCTCGGCAACAGCTCTGAGCAGGAAACAGTAGAATTTATTGACCAGTAATTATATAATATAGCAAAACTGGGCTGTGTCACCAGAAATGCAACATTGATTGACCTTTAAAGGGACTGTGTGTAAAGTTTTTGCTTTTTTTTTCTTTGACCAGTTGGTATGTAATAATGAAGTAGTTTGTATTGTTTTTCCTTGGTCCCAGTAAGCAAGTGTTGTTGTTTATTGTTGGCTTTTAAATTTGTGGTCAGTATTTTTAGAAAGAGAGTTTGGAGAATTATATAGTGTCCCAAACGTGTAAGTGTGCCACCTCAAGTGCAGACTTTCCACTGGTTAAAGTTTGGCTTCCAAAGTGTTGCATATTAAACACCAACAAACCCGAAAAATGTTTTAATGCTTGAATGAAAAGGGTAGTAGATGGCAGGAACAACTGATATATGACATCTTCCTCTTGAGTGAAGAGATTCTTTCTCACATCATACAGTTGTATCTTTCCTGGCATCTCAGTTCAGGGGTGGATCTGGGGGAAGAGTGCAGGGGGTGTGCACCCCCGCTGAGGTAATCTGCTTACAGACAGTTATGGATTTAATATTATTTACTTTTGGGTAATCAAGTTCCAATAATGTATGTGGTCCACAACACCCCTCAAAAAAAATCCTGTATCCACCCCTGCATCTAAGGGACTGGTCATAAAGTAAAGTGGGGTGAGGCGGGTGAAACTGGATTTGAAGGAGCTCTTTTTTTGTTGGCCCTGCATAAAATGAGGTAAAAACAAGTAAGGCCCCTCCACTTGTTTCCATACAGGGATTGCAAATTACCTGCTTCTAATGTGCAATTTTACAAACAGCCCACCCCTTTCAAAAAGTTAAAAAATGTGTGACCCAGCCACTGATTTTACCCCCCCACCCCACCCCATACCCTTTACTTTATGACCAGTCCCTAAAATATGCCTGCCTTTTCTTGGCAAGTGTATAGCAGATGCTTAGTGTATTTGCAATCTCCAAAATGGTTGTCCTGAAACCTCTTGATCACAAATACATATCAAAAAGGGAGCATTCACAAATAGTTGTTGGGGGGGGGGACTGATGAGAAATTACCCTCTATTAGAAAAAAATTGAAGACCCTTCTTGCCATGTCAAAGACGTTTCAAGAACCCCCTTCATAGAACCCTAGAATTTCAACCCCCCCCCCCCCCCCAACACACACACTAATAGTTTTCCTGTCAATGTGAGGTTGTACGATAGAAAGGTTTCCTTAATTGTTTCATGCATCAATAATATAGCCAATTACTCACCATTCTTGTTTGCTACTCACGATCCTTCTTCCAGATCTAGTACATGATTATTGCAATCCTTCTACTGCTTCTTCTCCAATTTCCTTTAAAACAATATCCTCACAATCCTCGCTTTCCACTTCGCTGTCATCTGTCCTCCACTCTTCTTCACTGTCACTAGAGTCCACAGAGTTCTCACTTTGTTCTCCTGTTGTTCTATAGTAATTGTTTTTATTTTTAACCCCCCCTTGGGAAGGTTTTTATTTTTCAAATACCCTCTTTTTACACCCCAGAAATTTGGGGGACCCCCATATTTTTCATCACTCCCCCCAACAATTATTTGCAAATGCTCTGCCTAATTTCATTTATAATTTTTTTTATTATTTCTAATATTTAATAGGCTGCAATTCATTGGACATGCAAAATGAAAGTTATAAAAATTTTATGAGTTTTCAAAACCTTTGTGACAGAATAACATGAAATAATCTTGAATGCAAATGTAGAAATGCCATGATAGTTGATTTAACTTGATTTATTTTTATACATTATTTAGTTAATAAAATATTATAAAGCATTACCAAAAATTTGTCATTCTGGAATTTTTTGCAAAAATGATGAGGTGAAAACAAGCAGCTAAAACAGCAATTTAGGAAAAACATTTGTATTCCCATTTTAGCAGTGAATATTGTGCTATTCAATTAAGGGCTGCAGCCTATAATGATAGTAATCATTATTGTAATCAAACAATTCCCAATTAATTCAAATTGAAAGATCTTGTTGAATAAGTTAATTGTTTGCTTCATAAAGCTTTAATTATTTTTCAAACTACAGTGAATAACTAAAACAAACAAAGAAAAAGAGATAGTTCCTCTCAACAGATATATAATAGGGTTTTTAAGTGATTGGATCACTTCTCAACCATCCTATTAGCCATTAATAAAAATTACATACTCTATACTATAGACACTGTTGAAAACATTTTAGCAATTACATCACTGTGAGAATTTGGTAGATTTTGTAGCTTCTCTTTTAATCCTGCACTCTATACTATATAGCTACTTGTGAAGTCAGCTAGTAAGACTTTATTTATTTACTCATTGTCACAATGCTTTGGTTTTTCATTAATGTGCCAACAAGAGATCGATTGACTTTTGTGAAAATGGCTGAGTAACATCACAAAGCTTTTGTTAGTGTAGAAATGCCATGATAGTTGATAGTTTTATACGTTATTTAGTTAATAAAATATTATAAAGCATTACCAAAAATTTGTCATTCTGGAATTTTTTTGCAAAAATGATGAGGTGAAAACAAGCAGCTAAAACAGCAATTTAGGAAAAACATTTGTATTCCCATTTTAGCAGTGAATATTGTGCTATTCAATTAAGGGCTGCAGCCTATAATGATAGTAATCATTATCATAATCAAACAATTCCCAATTAATTCAAATTTTGTTAGTGTACATGAAGTATTGCGATACAGCCTTATTTCTATGATTTATTTTTAACAAATTAAAAGATCATGCAAGGTAGTTGCCTTTAAAAAAAGTAATTTCAGGAAAGAATTATAAATATTAAATGGAAGTTTTGCAGTTTACATGCGTGGAAGTTAGAAAACATGACGTTTCGACTATGCTGGTGATAGCCTTCTTCTGAAGAAAAGCCTCAAAAGTACTAAGAATTATAAATATTTGATGAAAAACACACACTAAGAATCGTTGGATTAGCATATAACAGAGAATGATACGCAGACATAATAAAATTTGACACCTAGCCTTGAGCAAAAATGTCTCACACAAATTATAAATCTTCGAGATAACATGACATCTTGTAAGGGGGTTTTTGCCATGAAACAAAAAAAAAATTTCTTAGCGCATATTATGTGTTAAAAACTTTCAATAATGATTTATTCACTTTTCACAGTTCTTTATTATTGGGCTCCCTGCGGTTTATTTTAGCCCGTTTAATTTGTAGCGAATATTTTAACATACACAAAGACTTAGGCAGCGCCTACAATTTGCATCTTCTACATTGCTCAAAAGTAACTACAGGTTACTGCGTCTAGAGTTGGAATTGGAGCTTCGGCTGGATTATATCAAAATAATAAGAATTTGGACAAGAAATCCTAAACTTAGCGTATAAAAAGGTAACAGAGAAGCTTTGCCTAACTAACAAAAAGATGTTATTCGATGCTGTGATAGCGACTGGGGCAAACCGTCTATATTCTAAGAACTCTCTTTGAAATCAATGCTGCAATTTCTCTGCTTTCTCTGCCTAAACCTTTAATTAATCACTTCGCTGCAACTCAATTCAATAGATAATTTTGTAAAAAGAATATTGTTTCGAATGTTACGTCTTGTTCCACGAGAGTTCTAAGGCAACACGTCCTTTTGAATTTTAATAGGGCAAAGGTAAATATAACTAAAGGTCAACAATGTATTTACCTTTCTGTCGTGGAAAAGAGTCAACAAATGTCTAGACCAGCTAGTGTTTTACCTGTTCTCAAAAGCTGTTGGATTCTTTCTGTGCAAAAATTTTTAACTGGATGTATCATTGATTTGTGGTTTTAGTGTACTATCGATCATGAATGTTCTGTGGGCGATCATCTGGTTTCTCGTCTTGTGGTTTATCGGCTGGCCCATTGGCTTCTTCTGCGCTAGTTGGTACGTGTGCTTTTCTCCATTTGAAGCCTGTATTGACGCGATCAAGGGTCTTACAGAACTGTTGATGAAAGGCGTACAACTACCCCTAGAAGTGGCGAAGCACATGGTCGAAGGGAAAGCTGGATGGTAGCCCGTTAAGCGTGGTTCTCACTAGCGACATAAGCATAAGCATAAGCAACATACGCAGACTCAGTATTGCATTGATCACCGAGGTGTGAGAAAAGACAAGCACTGCTAATGAGCAGTACACTACTGAGTCTGCGTATGTTGCTTATGCTTATGCTTATGTCGCTAGTGAGGACCAGGCTTTAGACGTATCCATGTGTGCGTTCTGCGCTAAACAAATCAGTGTGTGTTAAACAAAGTTCTTCTGATGTTTACTACAGTCATTTTTTATTAGACCTCTCATCCACTTCTCATCCATTTCTTGAATATAAAATAAAATTTTGTGCAAATTTCCGTTTAAAATTTTATAAAAGGACTTTTTTTGTTAGTTTTGTGAACAAGATAGACTGTACGTATTATTCATACAGTGCTCGAGTCGTATTACAAACAAACAGATCAGTTTCAGTGTCGAATAAACAGTTTTACTGAAGCTTATGACGTTTTTCTGATATTTTGGTGTAAGGTTGGTGGTAAAGGTGTCCGTTTTTTCACAAAAGCCTCCAAAAGCCAAGCTGAGGCCAATACTATCTATGCCTTTATATTGCCCTTTGAAAGCTAAAGCTGGATACTACAATTTCGAACAAGCATCGTCGTTGCGTCTTGAAATAGCGGAGGTACATAATAAATACTCCAACCACTCTATTATTTATTCTACTCACTATTTGCGATATAGCCATGGTGAAATAAAAATTATATTTTATACGGTAGCATTGCGATATCGTTTTCGGATATCCGCTTCACTTCCGGCGTGGTTAACTGAGCCCGCTGGGCAGAGCAGAAAAACGACACGGCCGCTACTTTCACGATTTTTTTATTTGATTGGAAGTGATACGCCAAAACTATAAGCCTTTCATTTGTTTCACTGTTGCTCCACTGTTGCTCCAAACTTGTAACAAAATTGTGTCGAATTAGAGTAAAGCTACTTGGAGATATTCACGAAAATGTCAGTTTTTCTGCTGATCAAAATATCACCTCTCCCAAAGTACAAGGCGTTTTATCTCAAAATCGTAAAATCGTATTCACTGAATTTTGGTCAAATTTGATATTTTGTTCTTTGGCCCAAAAAGAGCGTGTTTACAAAATATTGAGCTTAAAAAAAGGATAGATTTCCTTATAAACGAAAGAAAGAAAAGGTTTTTCTGTTCTGTCGAGCCGCTGTTATTTTGGCCAGCTGGTAAACGCTTTGCGCATGATTACTAAAGTCGGAGGAAAATCGAAAAAGTTCAGGGAAGTTTTTCCTCGAATACTTGTTGAAAACATTGATATATAACTCCATAAAGGGGTAGGTAAACGGCACAAATTGCTGTTATTTTATGCAAGAGAATGTTCTAAAGCGTTCAGGCGAAGAACCGACCTTTTAAAACCAATCAACGAGGCAAAGGTGAGCAAAATATTTGTGGATAATTGCTAAGTTTAGATAAGCTTAAGCTTATTTTTTAACAAATTGTTGTTTTTTAGTTAAAGTGATATTAACTAAAACCTACAATACTAGGTAGGGGCAACACAATTTGACTAGGGAACTTGATAGAATAGGTGAGGAGGTCCATGGTGTTAAACAACCCCCATCCAACCACCCACACACACATGGGAGGTTTCAACAAAATTTCCAAACCCTAGTGAGGCAGACAACCAAATTTCCCATATTTTTCATCAAATTCCCTGCAAGGCATGCAGAGAGTGGACATGTTTCATCATAATGACCAAAATTGTATTCAGTAGTATAATGAATTTACTTTTAATTTCATTCCTATACTTAAATGGTTATGTTTTTCCAACCTCCTGTAAAATGCCTTAAACCTTGATCCCTGGCTGAAGTCAATAGAATTTTCCCAAATTCTTTTGAATGATGGCAAAACATGAAACAATGGTTTCAAGTTGTGGTTGGCCTTGATAACTATAAAAGAAGCAAGTTCAGTCTCAACTTGGAACCAGTTTCATGATCATCCAAGCAAATAAGAATGATTTCACTCAACCCTTGAAGTAAAATTTAGATATTACCACTGTATTCAATGCTATGCACTGGTCGAGACAACAGTTGCGACAAGGTATTTGGCAATAGACTGCCGTCAATCAAAAATACTATAACTATTTACGTCATTTTTGATTGACGGCAGTCTATTGCCAAGTACCTTGTTGCAACTGTTGTCTCGACCAGCACGTAGCATTGAATACAGTGGTAACTTGTGATAGTGTAATGAGAACAAAGAAAACCAATGGAACTAGTAACTATAGTGTCTATTAATTTGTATTACCACAACATTTATTCCATGGGTTGAATAAAATCACTCTAGTCTACTTAATATTTCAAAGGGCAAGTAAAAACTACTCTAATAGGGTGTAACAGACAAATATACACCTGTAGCTATGGAATTAATGTGTTCACTGGCAACTAACCACTCAATTCATGAATAATTAATGATGCCAAAACAATGGAAAATTATAAGCGTGAAGGAGTTTTTAAATAAAGGTTCAAACCCGAGCCTGTGCATTTGAAAAGGTTTAAAATATCTACCAAGCCCTAAATCCATTGTTTCGATGCAAAACACGAAATGGAAAATTGTTTAA
>WUAP02143112.1:0-11925 GCA_015163945.2 Stichodactyla helianthus | reverse complement strand
TAGCATTTGACAAAATTATGAATATAATGAATATATAATATCATATAGAATGAGGTATACACGAATAATCATCGGAATCAATTTGCATACGGAAAATTTGCATTTGAGTAAGTTCCCTTGAGGATTCCCGTACACGACGATATTACCTTCCAGACCCCCTTTCTGCCATTACTGGATCCACCTCTGACATGAAATTCAAGTTGGTTTTACCTCACTCTTTGCTGGGCCACAGCTTATGGCAATAACCTCAGAAGCTAACTTTTTCTCTTTCATTCTGATTGCCTTGAACAAAACATGAAAATATTAACAAAATATTCAATGCAATGTGAACAAGATTAAATCAACATTTTCATTGATATCATCATGTGTCATTACAATTCTTATTAATCTTGATATCCATCATTAATCAAGCACGTAGATTATTATTTTAAAACCTCAAGATACACAACAACTGTAATTTAGTAATCAGATATGAAGATTTTTAACTACTCCAATTTTTTACTGCATTATACGAGCATTAACCAAGAATTTTATGGTTTTGCTCAGTACTAAGACAAGCAAATTAAATTACAATCCAAGTTTCTTGAAATATTCTCTTATAAAAGACTACGGATTTTTTACCTCTTCAACAGCAATTTCATCAAATGGGTTCATACTGTGCTTTACTCCCTCTGTAACAACTCCACTTTTATCAGGTTTGACGCGTATCTATGAAACAAAACTCTGCCAGTTTAGTCATAAGTCTTTGTAGTTACCAAAAATGGGAATTTTGTGTTAAGAAGACAGCGCACCTTGACGGCATAGTCAATAACACGTTTACATCCAACAAGAACACGCAAAGACGCCATCTTGGATTGGGAAGAGACCGAACTGCGCATGCTTCAAACAGGAAGAACCGGTTAACCACAGGTAGCCCAAACCACCCTGACACCAGTTTACCAGATTCCTTTCCTATTTAAAAAATTTAGAAATAAAAAATATATTAATATAGATTATTAGATTAATATGCCAGTCGATCCCTCAAAGGAAATGCTTTATTTGATTTTTTAATCTTGTTCATGAATTGTTAAAGGAGGTTTTGAAGTTGTGGTCACCCTGTGGTTTTTAGCTTCTTGACAACAGATTCGAAGGACAACAAATTAGGAGTAAAGACTTGATATTTTGATTCAAAATGCCTCCAAAAAAGAAGAAAGGGAAGGGAAAAAAGAAAAAGAAGAAGGATGGTAAGGGCATTGGTGTATTTTTCGTGCCATTTTGTTCTTGCGATCTTGAGATATTGACTTAAGCACATTACAAAGGCTAATTAATTTTCTTCATCCAGAAAAGACTGAGTTAACTGTAGAAGATAAGTACAAGAGAACGCTACAAGAAATCGAATGCTTAAGAGATGAACTTGGTAAGACAATCGGCGATTCTAGCAGCCTTTGATCAGTACATTGCTGTCTTTTCTGACATTTGGGTCATTGTAAAGCTCAAGCCGTCCAAATTCAAGTCTTCGTTTTTTTATCTTTAGCTTCAAGGACTGAAATAACACGAAGAGCAAAGGATACGACCCTCAGAATGAAGGAGAAAATGCTGGAAGCACAGGAAACTGTTGAAGCAGAAAAACAGAATAAATTAGACATTTCCTCAGGTTAGTGATAATATAAGCTTACTATACTTAAGTCTCAATATCTTATACTATTTGTTTATTATCTTCAAACCAAGACAGTGAACACAGTGACTAGGGGTGACTTTGGCTTTACCCTCCCCTCCCCCAACGTCATACACGGACATTAGTTCCCCACCCTCACCCCATTGAAGTTATGCACTAGTCAATGTAACCTACCCCCTCCCCTGGGCATGACCAGGGACTTGGAAAGTGCTCTCATCTCCAGGGAATGCTGCTGATTTGAACAATGCCCTTGGATATTCCTCTCCCTCAGGGAGAATTTAAGAGACCAGGGAGGCAAAAGACTGCACTTCCCTCTGCTGGCAGGGATTCAAAGGAAATGATTAGTAGGTAAATGTAGGTAAATACCCCCACATTTCCCTGGCCTTGCCCAGGTTGGGGGGGGGGGGGGGGTTACATTGACCAGTGCATTATGTGCAAAATATTCAATACTAATGTTTTTTTTTTCTCCACCCCCTCCCCTGTTAGATCTAACAAGGCAGTACAAGACTATGCAGTCAGAAATGGCTCTTAGGATTCACATGTTGGAGCAGACTGTTACCAAGCTACGGGATAATTTAGGTAAGGAAGATTAATAAAGTACCAAAAAAACTATTTCATGCAAATGAAACAGGCAGGATAGAGGAAATGTAAGATGTATAGTTGATCAGGCTAGTAAGGTGTGACTAATTGTCAACCTTTTCTCACTTTTTCAGCCAAGTCTGAAGAGGAACTACAAAAAACAAAGAAGGAATTTGAAGACATGAGAAAAGAAAAAGATCATATAATTGCCGAACTGAAATTTAAGATTGAGCACATGGAATCTGTTTATGAGAGTATTCTCCATGTAAGTGTAGAGGGGTAAAGGAATTTCATTTATCATGTGGGGTTGGCAAAATTACTAAACATGGCTACATTTCAAAACCCCACCCTCTGTGGAGAGTAAAAAATTCATAAACCTCTCCTCTCCCCAAAACTTCAACATCACAGCCAGCAGCCTAACTGAACTGCACACACACACACACACACAACTTCTTCAAGATAACCTAAACCCCCTCAATTTTACCAAACCTACTGTACCATAATTATAAAAGCCCCCTAAGGGTGCAACTTGCTACAGCATGATTATAGTTTGAATAGTTCTCGTAATGGCTTATCAGGAAATTGATTCTGCTAAGCTACACCCTTGAAATTTCCATCCCCTACTCTCCATCCCCATGATTCATAAATTTTGCTATCCTATTTGGTTGCTGACATAATTTTAGATAGAATCTTATGATGTTATTACTGTAGACACTATGAGATTCAAGGAGAATTCATTTTCTGACTCGGGAATTCCACGTTGAATTTCACTCGAAAAACGATATCGCAATTGTCACTTTGCGACTTGTGCAATATCGTTTTTCTCGCAAAATTCAATGAAGAATTCCCTCGTCCTGAACTGAATTCTCCTATCAAGTCAATTGTTATTTATTTTTGATGTTTGTTTGTAATAGGATGCCTTTGATAGAATGGCTGCAAAAGTAGAGGATGCAAGAGGGAAATGGCAGACACAAGCTTTAGAAACACAAGAGAAAAATAAACAGTTACTACTGGAGTTTGGACTCAACCCACTGGAAATATAACCAGAAAAGAGTGGTCTAATTAGAAGTTAAAGTTTAGATTTTTAACTGTACAAATTTCAGCTTGTACGACACATGTAAATGTAATCAATTCCCTTCACTGTGCAGGCTCAACTTAATTTTTCTAGTTTCATAGAATAAACACAAGCAAGCTACAAGTTTGAAGTTAGAGAAATTTGTTTTTTTTACACTATCTTGTTCTTTTAATTTTATATATGACACTTCTCATGACAATAATGGTTAAGAGTAAGTTTATTATCACTGGATATATAATAACAGAGAATGGCATGCTTTCTAAATGCTAAGAATTGCACATGAATTTATACAAAATGTACCTTTTAAAACAAAATTAAAAGTGAATTTTGTACATCTTGGAAACTCTTGGTTAGACACCAGGTGAAACTAAGTTGTTGTTGAAGTACTTATCTTACAACCCACAAAGTATTTACAGAGACTATAACTTAGAAGGAAATAAAGTAGTTTTTGATATTATAAGTGTAAGTTAGACATGGTCATGTCACAAGTACAGCAGGTGTGTATGAGGATGCAGAGATTTAAAACGTATGATCGTATGATGGTATTACAGCATGGTATTACCTGTTTTATATAAACAGAACATGAATGTTTGAAAATTATGGCTTCATTTCACATACTGAATTGATTAAATCTGTTGAGCCAATCAGAATGAGCAAGATTACTCCTCACTAAGATAAAATTTTGGGAAACAGTACCATCTCTGTCACAAGCATTGGATATCTATATGTATGCTGTAGGGTTTTCAACATCATACAAAATCTGCTTAATTGTGTATCACTCACAAGGAATCTAAATATCATAATGTATCTTTGTGATAATTTTTTAAGCTAATAATAATACACTCAGTTATTCAAATGTTAAAGCTTGTGAATCATTAAGGTTGAGCTGTTCTGCAGCTTCAGTCATCTCATTCATCTCAGTCGCTGGTTTCTTCAGGTCATTTGACAGCTGGTTGTCTTTGGCAAGTTGGTGAAAGTGCTGCAATAAGAGATAGCTCTAAAGGTTAACATCTAGATCAACTAGTTTATTATTATGTTCACAATTATTTCAAAAGAATTTTACTACACACTTCCTTCAATCTAGATACCTGAGAATTCTTGAACTCTGAGAAAAGTGTGAAGAGTACATGCAGAGAATGAATTCTGTTCTTGTGTACTGGAATGTCAAGAATACCTATAGACCAAGAAAAATGCAATTAATTATCAATCATTTGGGATAGAGAGGATCTAAGGAAATCACAGTGGTACTACAGGCAGTAGATCTGGAGGTAGGCCAGATCACTGTTGCTTACCACAAATGAGGTCCACATACTGTGCTAAATCAACATCTAACTCTGCAGATGGTAATCCAACTGTGTTCAACAGATCTTCAAACTCCAGTGGCCATTCCTGCATAAGCTCTTCTATGTCAGGCATATTTCTGCATAGTAAAATGACAAGACAACAGTTGTAAATCACTAGTATAAGATATGATAAGAATGATGGTGATGACGATGATGATACTAAGTGATGGTGCTGCTGTTGATTATGATGGTGGTGATGATGATGCCATTAGTGATGATGATGAAGATGATGCTGGTATTGATGATGATAGTAAGTGGTGATGATGACAATGATAATGTTGGTAGTGATGATGATGATGATGCAGGTAATAGTGATGATTAAGGTGGTGGTACTGCTGCTGTTGATCATGATGGTAATGATGACTACAACAACAGTGAAGAAGACTACAGCAACAAGGTAGTGCATTACCTTTGGTAATGAACTGTAGGAGCAGGCTTTTGCCGATGCAGTTCCCTGAAACACAAAAAGTTTAAACATTAATACAAAACTTGATCTACAAAAAACAAACAGCCTGAAAATTCTCCAGTTCTTACCTGATACTCTCAATCCAAGTGTCAATAGCTTTGGGGTTTTTCTCCACATCATCAATACTTCTCACAGTCTGGCAATCAATCAACAGATAACAATAGTTATTGTTGTGTTTAATACCACACTAACTAGTAACACAGTATATTTCCACATATATACCATAGCTTTCAGATTTGTTTGTTTTGATATGGTCCTCAACTGAAGATCAAGAACTGAAAATGAGATGATACAGCAGATGTTACCATAACACAAACTAAGGCCTGGTTCACACTAGCGTCATAATCGTAATCGTAAGCAACTTACACAGACTCAGTAGCGTACTGTTCATTAACAGTGCTTGTCTTTTTTCACGCCTCAGTGATAAATACGCTACTGAGTCTGTGTACGTTGCTTACGATTACGATTATGACGCTAGTGTGAACCAGGCTTAAGGATGAGTAACCTAAAGAGGGGTGAATGTTATGGAGGCCATCAAAGCACCCCAAATTTCATTACTGTCTAAGACAACTTCATATTACCATTGCACTAATTCATAAATCCTTTGGTTCAAAAGATGTGTTGCAAACTAAGGATTGATCATGTATAAAGGGTAGATTGTTAATTACCCCAATTTTTTTCCTCATCCAAGACATTGCACTAACTGATATATTTTTTGGTTCAAAAAGTATAAAGTGTAAAAAAAATCTGAAATCACAAATAACTGGGAAAACAAGAGACAAAGAACATTCAGGTATAATCTTACAGTAAATGGGAAACTACTATCTCACCTGTAGGGTCAGACTGCCTGGCCATGGGTTCGTCAAGAACAAGAAGACCAAGGGTTTCTGGTTTACCATCAGGACGGGTCACCTAAATACACAATGATACATCTTTTTGCTCAGGGAATTCATTAGGGGGGAGGAGAGGCACAACAAAACAGGGTTCACATCTTTTTTGTAAAGGGCTTATCTATTCCTCTTGAAATTTTACAGAATCAAGCTTAAGAAGACAGAAAGATTGGAGGAGGTAAGGTATACCTTGATGAAAGCATCAATATCACCAACAGCAGGTATAAAGTCTGGTATAAATGGCTTCAGCTTGTGTTCAAGGTCAATTGTCTGGGGCGTGTATCGAGTGATGTACTGGAAAAGTTCCTTGATCTCTTGGCTCACAGGAAGATGTTCATAGTCTGCTGGATCATATGCACTGTAACATAAAAAAGTTAATAACATGTCTGCCCACATAATCATTGTAACAGTGAGCAGACATACTATACTGTAAATGTACCTGGATTAGTTTTGCAAAATATGGAGGACTATTTGGCTGTCTTTTAGGCATGAATAAGAAATATGTGAAATCCTATGGCATGGTTATTTATTCAATGAAATATGTGTTTTGATTTTTCTTCTACAAAATACAACAAGACAAAGTTATCAAGGATATATGTAATGTTTTGCTGTTTTGATTGGCTTTTTATTGTATTCTCTGGAATTTTAGCCTCTTATCTTCCAAGAATTTTTATATCACGGTAGACAGCCATTAATGTAATTATATATAATTCCTCTATTGAAGGAAAAGTTAATATCTTGCATGATGAATATGAAGCTTCGTTGTTACCCTTCAACTGCAGGACCATGATTGTCGTCATCATCATCATCATCATCTGATGTATCGCTCTGATCATCTCCTTCATCATCATCGTCATCATCATCATCATTACCTATTCCTTGTAGACCTAGCTTTGTCCTTTCTGGGTTTAACTGGGATGAATCTCCACCTCCAGCACCAGTGCTAGCCACTCCTCCAGATTGGCCATAACCAACAGGCCCCTAAAGAAATTCAACCATCACTATTGCAAATCATGCAGACTTGCTTCTAAAGCTACATTTGAGGAAATTTAAAAATACCTCCAAATAGGATTCATTTTCACATTGGAATTAGAATACTCACTTTTTTCTCTACTAAGTTATCATGGTCAAACTCATCATCACTGTGGTCTGTCATTGACATTGATAACCTGCCTGATAAGTATTAATAAACTATTACTAAAAAGGTTTAGGATGTTTTACTAAAATTTATAGCTTGTATGCAAGTAAGATATCAGTAGTTTGATCCTCAGTGACTTCACACAATTTCACACTTGATTAAAGAATGTCTTGGTTAATTTGAACAGTGAACTACAACTTGTCCTTAGGACTTTCAACTGAAAATATGGGCAAAATATGAGAACTAACTGATACAACTGGATGGATGGATGGATGGGATGCGATGGGATGGATGGATGGATGGATGGGATGGGATGGGATGGTTGGTTGGTTGGATGGATGGATGGATGGATGGATGGGATGGGATGGGATGGATGGATGGGATGCGATGCGATGTGATGGATGGATGGATGGATAGATGGGATGGATGGATGTGATGGGATGGATGGATGGATGGATGGATGGATGGGATGGATGGGATGGATGGATGGATAGATGAAAAGGAAGTGAAGTGAACTCTGCTACTGACAGTAGCTGATCTTCAAGACTACACTCATGGGGAAAATGCTCCTGGGGTGGCCAATCGGTTTCAATCGATGCCAATCAATGCCAATCAATCTACTGATATTCGAAATCGATGACCGATCGATTACTATCGATTGGCATCGATAACAATTTTCGAAGTGCCTAGTTAATATAAATGAGACAGGTAGGTAAGAGACTTGCCAATTTATTTAAAAACTCTATATTTTGCCAGTAAGGCTAACAGTAACATTTATAACGGGTTGTTAACATATTAATTCAGTTAACCAGTGTCAGTGATCCCAGAGATTCTTCACACAATAATCGATATTCATTGATTGGTAAGTTTTTTGTGACAATCGATTGGTCATCGATTAATCAATACCAATTGATATCAATTAATTCATTATATCGATTGATATCGATTTATCAATTGGATTTTCGATCATCGATTTCATTGATTGGCCATCCCGGGAAATGCTGAATGGTCCCCACTTTCTGTGTGCAGACAGGAGATGTTTCTAAACATACCGGGAGCATTAGGCCGGCTCCCTCCTGGCCTTGGGCTTGGTGTAAAAGTGCTTGCTACCTCCTCGTCGTCGTTTACTTCAACAGTTTCGTCATAATGTTGGTTGACTACAAGATTTGACTAAACGAAAATAAAGGTGTTAAACAAGTCAGGTCTGGCTTCGTAAGAGAACTTTTAAACATCGTTTAGAAGTATTGAAGTTTTTTAAAAATTTCAGGAAAGTAAAATCATACAACAGAATATATTTGAGTGATTTTAATACATCTGGGTTTTTGGTAACGACGTAAAAAAGCGTGAAAATAAGATAAAAACTTGGTATCCAAGGACATTTTAACAACTTCGGTACAATTTTACGCGAAGTTCAACCGCCTCGCACAGCTTAAATAAGATGAAAAACCATCAAAATAAATACACGTACCATTAAAAAATAATTCTGCAATATTTTCGTGGTTAAATTAAACGCAACTAAGGAGTATTTCTAGTTTAAAATACCTTATTTTGTTCATTGTCTGAGTCAGCCATTAAAAGTAAACGAAGCCCAAGAGACGTGCGACAGCAAAGGATAGTGGGAGATGGGCAACCGCTGTGCTTAAGTATCTCCTTTTGCACAGCTTGCGCAAAGTGCGCACTAAACTTTAATGTGAGACAGTTTCTAAACTTTAATGCGCGCAAATCCAACCTAATAATATTTTGCGTCAAATTTCATTAAAAAATATTCTAACTTAATGCAGAATTCCAGATAATTCTTTAATAATCTTATTCGAATGCTAAGGAGCTCCAAGAATCACTTGAAATTGACTTCAAAAACTTTTTTTAATTAGCGTTAGTTCGGAACAGTCTCGTGGAGTTCGGGATGCGTTCGGTCGAACTACGGAAGTCATCGTGTCCTTACTGATACGGCTAAAATGCGCACCCAAACGAAGAATTTCAGAAACGATAGATGATAGAGAAAAAATATCTTTGCTAAATAAAAGCTCATGTGTCAAGTTAGCTTTTATTTTTAGCAATGATTGACAATAATATTTTTTTACAATCCTGTTGTCATCAGGAAGACCACCAGTTTTGTCCCACCTGTACAACTGAATAAAGAACAATAAAGCTGGTTCGGTAATAGAATGGCGCAGAGAAGTTCAAATTAACGGAGAGAGTGCAAAACAAGCAGTTTTCTACCGCTATATTAGTAAAAAAAGACCAGACTTTGAAGAGATCTGTTCGTCATCAGCCATCCAGGTAAAAAGTTTGTGGCTAAGGTTATCGCTTTCTGGACTAATCGTTTTTAAAATTTGATTATAAGCTGATGCTCCTGATGAGAAATTATTTGTGGCCTAGCATGAGAGCGGCTTTGGGAAATAATGGAGTCGCAATATATATCTAATCGCGCTTGAAATGTTAGTACTTCGTGGCCACTGCAGCAAATGTTATCGCACGAAAACCTTATCAAACAGACAAGGTTGATGCTAAAAACTAAAACTGATCGAAATCTGAAAAATTGGCGTAAATATATGATTGCGCGCGCATTGCGTTTCGGCGGAATAGACACGTCACGCTTGACGTCACAAACAACTTTTTTGTGGTTTTCGTCTTTTCAGTCTTTTTGGAGAAAACATCAGAACTAAACAAGATAATCTTTTTGCCAGAACTGTAAACCAGTGTATAATTAATTTTTATAAGGTTTAGTAATGTGGATGAAAGTGTCTGCTGTTGTTATGATGGTTTTGTTGCTTGGGATCTGTCAGTCCAATGGTCTGAGGGCAGCAAGAGAGATACAAACCGACGAAGGAACAACAGCTTCAAAGTCAGGTTAGGATTTAAACCCAGAATTCGCCCACGCCCAGTCTTACACACCTTTCCTTATGACGTCCTACCACTAACTTGCTCCATCAGATGGTACTAAAGAGGCCTATAAATCACTAACTACTAGGTAGAGATTTCCAGATTTAACGGCACCAACCGCACCACGTAGAAAATATTTTTTATACTTAAGAATGACGAAAATGAATACCCTACATGCTTGGTATGCACTGCGCATGCCTAACATTTTTAACGCCTCCCACATGGAACAAAGCGACAAAGACCAACTAGTTCTCAAAGACATTGATTGTCACTGATCATAACAAGGGGTTAATCTTACATGGTCTAGGGGCCGACTAATCTCTCCCTTTAGGTCTCGGCCGAGTTCCCTGATTAGTCATTATGGATAGCGGTGTTGGAGCCGAAATCTCCAGCTGACCCATAAATGGTTTCGCCCTGTCATACGACGCTTCAGCAATCGATGTCTGGATGTATGATTCCTAATTTTATCAAATAATTAAAACAAAAGGGCAAAAAATTGAATTCTACGCTGAAGAAAAACTGGAACTCCAGTATCCCACATTCCTGGAATAATGAATCGCCATTAGAGTGAGTCATTAAAAAAGACCGTAGCGTAGCCATCAAACTCATAGCGGTTGGTATTGTTTTACATCTTCAGGCTCAGTTAAATGTACGTACGATGGAAAGGAATATAAACCAGGCGACAAGTTCGATCACGATCTGTGCGTCTGTACCGAATCTGGAGCTGTTATGTGCGCTTAGAAAGCTGAAATCTAGCTGAGAAAAATGGTCGCTCAAAACCCTACAAGTACCAATCACTTTTACGTAAAATAAACCAGGATTTCCAAATGTTAGTGGTTGAGTTTTTTTTTTTTTTTTTTTTTTTTTCCCTAGTGCATAGCGCTTTCTCAAGCCGCAAATTTTCAATATCCTAACAAAAATTGAGCAACTTGCGCAGGTATGTACTTCATTGCCGATATTCGGCATACAGTCTCAACCAGCTCCGTGTATTCTCGTTGTCGCCATTTTAGAGAGCTCTGGTAGGGTCAGTAGCGGTGTGATTGGCTTACAGTCACTCCCTATCGTGACCGTTAACAATCTTTATAAATTCCCGAATATTAACACTAGTAAATGACCCCCAAAACCCCATCATTCCCCGCGCGTTTCTGTGGTGTGGAGTGGTGAGTTATGTAATGGACTTGCACAGGAACACGATTTGTTCTATTTTCTATTCCTTTAACTTTATTTTCAATTTTCATCTTAGTCATTTCTCTCCAGTGTAGCCTCTATAAACAATAAACTCTTTCACAAGTATTACAAGGTTTAGTTAGAGATTCAAATACTTGGCACAGCACATGTCCAGCTAGTAAAAATATTTCCAAGGCGTTTTTTTCACGCATGTGGTACATGACTGATATGGCGTACGAGTTGAGATTAAAAAACGCAAAAAAGGAAAAGAAAAGAAAAATGAATTAGAAAAAAAAGCCGTAAATTCATATCGCATATTAATTACTGTAGTATCAACAGTTGGCAACTGCCTGACCACAAGCATGTATTTTCCTTGGAACAGCAAATACACATTACTTTTGATGTGTCTAAGACGTTGTGAACAATACTTCCTCACAGAGGAGCCATACCCGACACAGACGAGTGTTAGCGAGTGTCACGTGACAAGGTATCAAAAGATAGAACCACTGAATATACCCAATAATACCGAACTATAAAATGAGCATTTTGAAGGAAAAAAAACACGCTTCCCCTGATAGTCTAAATTGGTAATATAAAGAAATAATAATAGCTCTTTCGATATATTTCGTGATTTTAAGAAAAAACATCATTCTAACTCTTAGGCCCGGTTCAGACGTCGAACTTTCCATGAGCCGAACCTAATTACATCAAAGAAGACCGCCTAATTATC
>WUAP02143101.1:0-11925 GCA_015163945.2 Stichodactyla helianthus | reverse complement strand
CTACTTGCACATGGTAATGAATGACTAGAGCTAGCTCTAACTTTGGATAAGCACATTAAGGAAACACGTCACAGAACGTGACAGTGACTAACCTCAATGGAATCCAAACATCGTGTTGTTATCGCACTAAAGTATAGAATAACTGAGGAAAGCCATACTTTCCTTCAGAATTATTATTTCCTTTAGAATTCAGAACAGTATTATTTGTTTCAGTCTCAGCCATACTGATATATTCTCTCAAGTGTTACGGAGAAACAGAAATAATATCACGGGGCACGAAATGGGAAAACATAAGGGACTTAACAGAAATTAGCAAGGGGGGGGGGGGGTGAAGTGATGAAAATAAAATGACCCTTCCAAGGTATGGGATTAAAATGTCTTGAACCTCCCCTCGCGCTCGTCCAAAAATATTATGACCCTGCATAAATAATACCCCACATTTGTTTTACAGCAGTAGGAGGAAAATGGTTCGGAGAACATGGGCGCCACAGTTTAAATATGTTATGATCTATTAAACATTGGTGCGATAATAGTTTCTACAACTAGAAACCAAGAATATACTCACTGCGTTACATTTTTATTTTTAAAACCAATGTCTTGTTTATGTGGCAGGAACTGTTTTGTATGCCATGAGTTTTATACTTGGTTTGTATTCTTGTCATAGATAAAACATCTCTTTATGATCACATTGGCATAATTTTTTGTGACTCTCCCTGTTTTGCTGTCCCTTTTGAAGGGCTCAAAAAGCTGTGATTTACCCCTGTTTTCCACCCCTCACCCCCACCCCCTGCTACTTTCTGACAAGTCCCCAACGTCCAGGGTGAGTGCGCCAATTCTGGTAAGATGCAAATTAATTACGTCGTTTATATAGAGAGTATTTCCGTCTTTATCAGTACACGAGGGGATTCCTTTAGTCATTCTGGTGTCACTTAGAAATTATCCTGTAACTAAACGAGGAAGAGACTGGGTACGAGTTTTTTTAAATTAATTTAATTAAGAAAAGAACCAAATAACAAGAAAGAGCGCATCAAAATATACAAAATTCCTGAATTTGGTTGTATTCGGCTGAATAGCAGCAAGCGGCAGCCTTTCAAAGATTCAAAAAATTACGAAGACAGTGTCCAGTCAAATCATACATTTCTTTGTAATTCTTTAGAGCTTTGGAAGGCTACCACCTGCTCATTATTTAGCCGAATACAACCAAATTCAGTAATCTTATATATTTTCAAATTAATTTAAAAACCTCGCACCCAGCTCGTTTTGTTACGGGCCAGTCGTCGACAATAACCCCAAACGAGAATTGCTATTTCGATTTTAACTGACCGTACCTGGCATGCGTTGCTAGGGTTTTTTGCACCATATGCATAGCAACGACCTCCAATGACACACTGTCGTAGTTCACATCGCGTACCAAGTTTTGTGTAACAGGCATTACACTGACATGTGTAACTACCCATTGTGTTAGTGCACCTGTGTTGGCAAGGTCGTTGCGTGACACATTCGTTGACATCTGCAACGGAACACCGTCAATGAGAGTTTATCAGGTCTGGCATGACTTCACGTGACATTACGTAATGCCCTTTCCTGATTGGACAATACGTTTTTGGAGGCAAAACAAACTTCGTAGTCAAGCGAGTTTGTTTTGCCTCCAAATACGCATTGTCCAATCAGGAAAGGCCATTACGTAATGTCACGTGAAGTCACGCCATACCTGATCAACTCTCATTTCATTAAGATATGAAGCAATAATACTTCATGTTTACTGACAAAAGTATGGTGGTATTGCCAACCATTTTCAAAAAGCTCTTCTCAAGCTCGTCCATATATGGGGTTTTTAATTGTCGTAAGAAATCTTTACTGAAAAACATCATCTTTCATAGTATCGCACATTAAAGTAACATTTTCGCTTGGTTTCACCAGCCAATCGATCTCTGTTTGGCGCATGAATGAGCAAAAGACATTAAGACTACAAGAATAAACACGTGATACCTAAAAACTCACTCCAAATGTTTGTTAAAGGAAATCATTGTGTACATAGAGTTTATATTTATTATTCCCTGTAAACTGTTAATAATACTACAGTTTAAATTTGAATTTTTATCCCTTTAAACGAATAAACAAATGAATCACATGACATTTCTTGTAGTTTAAATGTCTTTTTCCGGTGGACAACCTTAATGACGTTCATTTTATGTATGACAAAATACTGTAAAGCAGCCCCCTGTCTCCTTCATACATAGCTCGCTAAAGTCCCATATCTATGTATCCAGGATAGTATGGCGGAGACGGGCGGGTGGTTGGGAGTCGGTTATGCTGAGATCGGAATACCTTTAGGAAGCATGACGGATCTCATGCAAAATCACAATAAAAACTAGAGGAAATAATGGCCTTGACGACATCTATCAACTGACAAATCATGAGCGCGAGATAACTGGCACGACTGCTTATCACATCGTCACAGCACGGCTAGGCACGTCCATATATTGGGTTTTTAATTGTCGTACAAAATTTTTACTAAAAAACATTATTTTTCATAGTATCGCACATTAAAGTAACATTTTCGCGTCCATATAAGTTCAACTTATATGGACGCACTTTGCGCACGTTTTCGTAAATTAGAATGTACTAGAATAGCCATTAGTGGTGATAGAAGTGTCTAGAATGTTGTTTGAATCGTTTAGAAATTTCTAGAATTCCTTAGTTATGTATATTTCTTGAAGGTTTTAGAATGGTAGTAGCCATTTGTAAGTTTCTAAGAATAGTAACTGCGAGAGAAAACTAGTCTAAGGGTATATACGAAGGAGCGGCTTATGCCTCAAGTCTGTTAGTCTCGTAGTCAGTACAAGGTTCAGTGGATTAATAAACAGGTTTAGTGTCTTTATTTGAGTCTAGCTCGTTGGAATTTGTAACGGTTTTATTCGTTCTCTTTCCTCGTCACCACAGATTTCGATCAGCACTCAGACTTCCCTGGTCCGTTGGTCTTCAAAAGAAGATGTAATGACATGGAAGAACAAGGTTCAAGGTTCATTCTGACAAATATACTAGCTCGTTGGAATTTGTAACGGTTTTATTCGTTCTCTTTCCTCGTCACTACAGGAATTCGATCAGCACTCAGAGTTCCCTGGTCCGTTGGTCTTCAAAAGAAGATGTAATGACATGGAAGAACCTTATTTCGTATAAATATATAGCTGTGAAATCAAGAGATCAACGATCCAAATCCTGTCCTGAATTAAACCAGTTTTGATAGCATTAGAATGTAACCGTCTAAATAAGCGTTTTCCGTTCTCTACTACATCAAAATATACCATTGTACAATTGAATAAAAATTAAAAGAGATTATAACATACATTGAGATTTAAGTATGAGAAAACCACTCTAATGGCTTTATATTGATAAATCTGTCTATTTTTAGTACGTTTTCTTCGTCAATAAAGGAATTTATCTAACCGCTAAGATGGTTAATAAACACGCTTCAGCAATGTTTCAGCGATTCCATGCAGCGATTCCACAACAGAGTGGCACAGCGGTGACGCGTGACGTGTGATTCGGGCTAAAATAAGTGCGTGATACGTAAAAAATATCAACTATGGCGTCATTCTTGAATTTCGGGTTTACAGCTAGTGACGTATGCTGTTGAACATCAGACATTTCAACACTATACGCAAGGCATAATTTTTTTTTTTTTTTTTCTTTTTTTTTTTTTTTTTTCGGAAATAGTAATAAAGATGATGTTGACATCAACGATTAATCCTCGGCAATAAGTATTCTCATATCGTTTTCAGTATTTTAATTTGATCAGAAATGGGAAAGCTCTCTTCCCTTCAATATGGATTAATAGTTATATTGATGTAGATCTTAGAATTCCAACATATCCTAGTCATAGATAGGGTGAGCCTTTTCAGTACGATCGGTACATTCTTATTTATTATATCCCCATCCACTGGATATGAGCAATCGCGCGCTCTGATTGGTTCCTCTACTACTAGGATATCAGCTGATATCCCGTGAGTAGAGAAGTAAACAAAATGGCGGAGCATTTCGCCGACGTTATTTCGCTTTTTAAACTTGAAAATAATTGAAATTCTGCATCTCTCACAATCCAGTGGATGTGGATATAATAAAACAATTATTCCACTCAATCTCGTCGTACATGGCTATGAGCTCATGTACGACTCGATTTCGTGGAATAATTGTTAAATGTATCATATCCGTGTCGAGTACCCCACCCTCCCCCCGACGGGAGTGCTTTTAAAAAATGTCATAAATTTAAATTTCTCTTGCCAACCTAGCAAACAAATCTGTCACAAAAGTACTCCTCAGTATTCTGCTATATTTTAAAAACTTTTGAAAAAGGTTTTTTTTCCTCCGTGATTTAATTAGAACATCCTGTTTTTGCTAATTATACTCTGATGGGAAATGCATTGCTTACATTCTTGTGTTTCTAAACAAAAGAAATTTATTGAACACTCGGATTCGCTTACTTTAGCATCATTGTTTTTTGCAGCTGAAACTGTTATATTCGACTAACAAGTTGTGTTAGAACATGATCGACTTCCGGTATCTGATATAACGAAAAACTAACCGAAATCAGTTTTCATTAGTCAACTTATTATAAACTTTAAAAAACTTCAGGAAGATGATGTTGTACTCGCTTTTACGGAATGAAACGGACCTGATCACGTTTCTTGTTGACGCATGTTATTCTGCTAAATTTTTAAAAACTTTTGAAAAGTTTTTTTCCGTGATTTTAGAACATCCTGTGTTTGCTAATTATACTCTGATGGGAAATGCATTGCTTACATTCTTGTGTTTCTAAACAAAAGAAATTTATTGAGCATCGGACTCGCTTACTTGAGCATCATTGTTTTATGCAACTGAAACTGTTATATTCGACTAACAAGTTGTGTTAGAACATGATCGACTTCCGGTATCTGATACAACGAAATACTAACGGAAATCAGTTTTCATTAGTCAACTTATTGCTATATAAACTTTAAAAAACTTCAGGAAGATGACGTTATACTCGCTGTAACGGAATGAAACGGACCTCACGTTTCTTGTTGACGCATGATCACGGCAAACGTGATCGCGTCGCGTCGACATTGACATTTTACTCGCAGGCTAATGTGTGACCAGCATATCAATCAGACTTAATCAAGACCTGCGACGAAGATCAACCAAGTGACCCCTAAACACTTGTTTCGCCTTATCTGTATGGTTTTCGGCACTTCGAAAATGCATCTAAATTTACTCTGCTTGTACCCGAGCAATTTTATGACAACTGCGCAGGTTCTGGAAAAGAGACCATTTGTTTTTCTCGCCCTTATAGTTGCCCAATGTAAAGGTTTATACAAACAGTAGACTCACAGTTTAAAAATAAAAATATTTTTGCTAATAAAACAACTCATATTTAATTATTTAGCACCAAAAATATATTTTGGGCATCATAAAAAAGATTTGCTGCGCCCTTAAAAGAGTGCAGAGAAACAAATGTAATAAATATAATGAAGATTGAAAGGTCTTCATACATAACAGCGTGTGTTAACTGCTCTTTTCTGGGGTCTCGATTTTCTTATTAATTAAAGATTTTAAGGGGAAAAGGATACCTTTACTTAAATTATAAAGAAACATGGCCGTAAAATCTTACTGTAGATATATTATTTTTAGTGTGTACACTTACCCGCTTCACAGCACGTCCCGGCAAACCCTGGTCTACAGCTACATCGTCCATGTTGAGGTGTCCCTCCATTCTGACAAGCATTTCTGTTACAATTCCTCTGATCTCTAAAATGATAAGGACATCTTCCTCCACAAGCTTCAGCGACTGTCTTCGACCTTGTTCTGTACTGTGTTCCAGCATTACCACATCTGTGAGAGCAGGCTGACCATCCGGACCATCCACTGACTTGACAGTTCCTAGCATGGCACGGTGGAGGGGCTCGTCTTCTTCTTCGTCTTCTCCAGGGTTCAGTATCGTGCACAAGCAGGACTAATATCAGTAGAATGAGACAGTGCTTTGCAGACATCATGTTCAGCTACAGAGAACTGACTTGGGCTGCACTATTGCATGGGGGAAAAAGTTTACGGTTAAAATAAAAACTTCCTTCCACAGACCCTAGAGAACACGCATCAATATTTTGCTCACCAAACACTACTATGCTAATCTTTTGGAATCGCAATTTACTTACATGTAAATCAAACGACAAGTCCGATAACACGGATAAAATATATTCAGACACCCAGATTTCCTATAATATCGAAAGAATATGAAATGGTTTGATGTATATCAAAGACTTAAGCCCATAAACAAGCATTAAAATCCTTACCTGTGTTCTCGATCAAAAACTGTGAAATTCCTGGATGCTTTTGGAAGCTGAGGAAATATTTTGACAAGTAGAATTGCGTAAATTGTCACTCATATTCTTAATTGAAGGGAGGTGGCTTTGTTTTAGCTGATCAATCAAAGTGCTGACAAAGCTTCCGGTCGTGTCTCAGTTTACCAGCATCTCATAGCTGCAACGAGCTAGTGTTTTGAGCAGTCCACGGACTGCCAAGAATCCAAGCCATTATGCCTTGGTTTTCTACCTTTAATTTGTTTTTGCTCCTGCAAGGAGTTGCTATAGTAAGCAGCTATGTGATGCCCAGCCAGCGAGAGAGTTCTCCTAAACTATCGTTTGACATTGGTACATCGTGTACCTACTCTTACCAAGTGGCCATCCACACTGCTCGTGGATCGCACTCTACGGAAACTCAAGGACATGAAATACACATGCTGGTAAGTGATTTCTTTTCATATTCTATTTTAGGTTAGTAGCTCAGGGAGAATATGATTAATTCAATATGATTTATGATTAATTGGACTCGGCGCGTGTGGGACTCGTCGTTAGAACTAGGCCTTATATACTTAGTTATATACTTAGTTATTTATTTTTATATATTAGCATAGTTAGCGTGATAACTTTTATAGTTTTTGCTGACTAATAAAATGTAGATGTAGATGTAGATGAATTCATAGGCCATGAACACTCAAAACTAGCGAACTTTGAAAAAGTCCTATAAACTCTTCGAAATAAATGATACGTTACCTTAAACTTTTATTTCAGATTTCGCGCAAACTTTATTTCAAAATATTTGATTCTTGTAGACTGATTTTATCAAATTTATTATGTTTTCGGCATTATAATTTTAAAATTCTAAATATTTTGTATTGAGAATATAACATTGATTGATTGTCTTTTTGTGTCGGTCGATTAACACGCAGCGTTGAAGGGGATTAAGGGGAAGTTTGAAAACATGACACTGGTTTTTGAATATTAATGAAATCGATGCCTGCTGTCAAACATTATTCTGTTAATGTTGAAACAAAAGTAATCTTTTAGAGATGAAATTATTAAAAAGAACTAAAAAAATTGTTCCGCGCTATTAGACGAACTAGCCTCTGTGTCGTTAAATATCTGTGATCGCTGCACCGATAACAATATTAAAATCTAAATTCACTTTAGATTGCGTCTCTAAAAATGTGGTTACTTTGGAACGTGGTTCCGAATTCAGAAAAAGAAGAAAAAGTATTTCAAAACTGTTGAATACGACTATTATTTTTTACATCTTACGGCATTTTCTGGCTTCTGGCCTCTGGTATGCATTCGGTATTTTAACCTGTTTTCACACGCAGTTTAAGACTTAATTTTTTAGCAGTGTTGCAAGGTTTATTATCCTGAAATCTCATTAAGCCTCTTTAATCCATTCGCCTATTAGTCTAACAGGTTGTGACGGCTCCGTCTCCGTAAACAACACAAACAATTTCCTAAAATCGAAATCAAAGTCGTGTTGCGTCCATAAATAAGTCAAAGGTTACGTTAATATTGATATATGCAAGCGAAAACAGGACTCGAAGTTCTTTTGAACCTAGAATTGGAAAAAGAAATCGTTTAGGGTCGATAATTTAAGGTTTGCAAAAAAAAACTTGAAATCTAGTATTCTGTCGGGAAAAAATTCACTTTAACGTACTAATGCCTGTCGAGTTTCAAAGCTATTGCGCAATCGTAAATACCTGAAATTCGATGTACTTAGAACACTGCACTGCAGTGATTTATGTAAATATTTCTAACGAAAAATGAAAACTAAACAGTTTTGGTGAGATTTTGTTCAGCTCGCTCAAAAACGAGTGACGCATATTCGATCCATATATTACAACACTGTCATCTTTATTTTTGCGACACCTTTAACGGGGTTTTTGTTTCATCATGTTCCTATAAAACCAAAGTATTCAAGTAATCGCAAAAGGATTAAATATGATTGCAGATTACGAAATTGTGGGAGGCGTGATTCCATTTCGCGCTTAGCGGACACCCCGCTGTTTGATTCAAAACAGTCATAGTGATGATTTTCATTAGAGAAAGGTCCACACAGAACATTTTCTCGATAGAGCGGACACCTTTGATGTTTCACTGCATGACATGAAATTTTTTCCAGAATTTTGTCTATCATTGATAAAAACTTTTATTTCATTTTCTCAAATTTATAAAAACTTTTAGACTGAAAATCACGAACAATTTTTACGTTCCTTGCACCCTGTTGTTTTGTTTCGTCTTCGTGTCTGTCGGTGTCAGACGTATCATTGAGCACTTCTTCTTGATTCCTTGTTTCTTCCGCCCACTGTTAAGAAGGAAAAAAAGCGAGGATCTGAGACAATTCCCCTAATTATCTATCACTTCTCTAGATCACGGAGGCTTAAAAGTCAGTTTGACAACTGAAGAGACAACTGAAGAGCGCATAAAGATTAGTTGGTCAGTCGGAAACTCTAGAATAATCATGCTCAAACTCATCCTAAATCAGAATTCTATTATTATTTCTATATTTGTCGTGCTCATCCCCTGACAGTAACTAAGAGAATCGTGTTTTATATGCGATCAATAGAATTTTAAAACTTTTTTCTGTGGTCATGGTTAATGCCACGCATATCCTTAATATTCTAAAATAGACGATATAGGAAGAAATTTGTTTAGTTCACAAAACACATATTTTCTCTGGTTTTATTAATTGCAAAAATCGTCCAAATTTGCGAACTCATTTTTACTGAATAAAGCTTTTAGGGCAAAGAAGATATCTTATTACTTAAGTTATTAAGAAACATGATCGAAAAATCCAACCTTGTATAAGTGCATACACCTACCCGCTTCTCCGCTTCTCCGACAAGCATGTCTGTTACAAGTCCGCTGCTCTCTAAGATGATAAGGACATCTTCCTCCACAAGCTTCAACGACTGTCTTCGTCCTTGTTCTGTACTGTGTCCCAGCATTACCACATCTGTGTGAGCAGGGTGACCATCCGGACCATCCACTGACTTGACAGTTCCTATGGCACGGTGGAGGGGCTCGTCTTCTTCTTCGTCTTCTCCAGGGTTCAGTATCGTGCACAAGCAGGACTAGTATCAGTAGAATGAGGCAGTGCTTTGCAGACATCATGTGCAGCTGAGCTGACTTGGGCTACACGAACTTTTTTTGGGGGAAAACGCAACAAGTTTACGACTTAAACTAAAAAAAATTCTTAACCAAGCAAAGTACTGTTTGGAATGATCGCAATTCACTTAAATCGAACAACACCCGGATTTCATATGATATCAGAGGAATATGAAATAGATTTAATGCATTAACAAAGGTTTAAGTCCATAAAAAGCATTAGAATCCTTACCTGTGTTTTCGATGCAAAACCTTTGAAGCTCCTGGATATAGAATAATGCCTTTGCTGATGACTTTGACATGTAACTTGGTTTGAGGCGGCTTTGTTTTACGCCTCTTTGGATACCGAGGCATTATTTTCAACAACAACTGAAGAATTCAGCAAATAAAACAACTACACACCTGTTTACCTAATAATGATGTTTATGCAAACCGAGAAAAAGATTCCTATCATTCTACTCTTGATCAAATTCAGTAGGTTACTCCGACGAAGGACTAACCGTCCGAAACGTCAGTTTTACAACCACCAATTCATACGGTGTTCCAGCTTATCATCTATCAACTGTTTTATTCAAGACACCGACGCAGTCTAAACTTGTTTTCACTAGTCTCTACTAGGTTACTGAGGGCTAATTTTGTCCTTTTCGGACTTTTACTTAACTAGTATCAACGCCCGCGAAAGGTTGTAGTGATGCCCTTTATGAAATGCAGAATTCTTTGGAAAGCTTTTAGGGAACTGTAGTTTACGACAAGCAAACGATAGACTTAGTGTTGTTAGTCCCCGAGATAATGAAACCTTGCCTTAACAAAAAATACAACCAAAGCTATAGTGATCAGACAAAAATCGCACTTTTGGTACAAAATAGAAAAATAGCTGTTTAATTTCGGAGCAACAATTGAGGTCTTTCTTGGTACAAGTTATTGTGGAATCTTTTTACCCCCCTTTTTTTCCCGTTTTTAAATAACATAAATGTTGTCCACTTTCTTTCAAAAGGCGGCTTTATCTTAATCCGCTTAATTCATGCCTAAGTTTTAATACGCGCGTTTTGACATAAACAGTTGGGTTCCGATATGATTCAGTAGAGAAAACAAGGACTGGTCTTAGTGCTATGTACATCATGTTAGGATTAAAAACCACTTATATGGGATGTGTTGAGACCAATTAAGTAAGATTTTGCATGTCAATTCCTTCAAAAACAACGTCATAGTGTTAGACACTTTCATCTTTTCATTTACGACCTGTTTAACTGGGTTTTGTTTTATCCTGTAAAGGCATTCAGGTGTAAAGCAAATAAGAATTTGTTAGTTTATTAAATTTTGGGATTTCAATAGATGCTCACGTCATAGCCACTTGGCATTGCGAAATGACAAGAAGTCGTGATGAATTTCGCGTCTACTAGAAACTACTATACCAAACTATGACCAATATTGTGCTGGTCGATGAAATTTAGTCCGCTTTTCATGGTTCTTGTGACTCAGACAACTCCCGGCCAAATGCAACGTAATTTAACTAACCTTTCGTCTATCACATTTACAAATAGTCCGAGTTAGTTATTTTTGATTGACGGAAACTAAAGACTCAAACGTCTCGGAGAGCTGTCAAGGTTGCAGAAAGACAAAATGCGCTCTAAGTACTTTTAACATCGCGTGCGTCATAGCAAACCTGGCCTTGCGAAATGTAAAAGACTTGATAAACATCACCACCTCAAGAATTTTAACCAAGCCTTAAGTTTATGAACAACTCAGTAAGCAAAACTGCTAAATTACTTAAAGCAAACACTGGTGAAGATATAGCGAGGAGTTCTTCCCACGGCTGACATCAGGAGTTATAAAGAATAAAGTTCGGCGTTTTAAAAAATTGAACACACTTCAGAAAATAAATATTCGTTATCGGCTCAAAAATATCCATGTTGTTAGGTACTTGCAAGTTTGTATAGCTGGGGTGCATTTTGTATACACCTATTTCAAAAAAGGTTGTCGGTCGGCGACTGGATCTGAAATCTGAAATCTAAGCCAGACACAGACCATCCCTCCAAGGGTGTCGTATTAAGCTACTTACTGATTGCAAACTACTAAAAGATAAAATAAAATTTAATGAACGGGAACAATCGACACCACTTTGCTTATTCAACTAGACGACTTTGTAAATTGTATTCATTTTAACCTGAGCAGTCGATGGCTACAGTTGTTAGCCGAAATATACTTAACTTAAAAATGATTTATCTTCTCGTGATTACACGTTTATTATAAAATAAAATTTAATTTCACATATGAAATAATATTAACGGCTCTCAGATTTCAGATTTCAGATCTCCGACCGACGTCAACCAAAAAAGGTTGTCGCAGCCAAAGGCGATAGACAATAGGCGATATGAGATAGGTGATAAGAGGTCGGCTATTCCAAGAGGGTGTGGATATAATGTGGACGCGGACGGCGGACCGCGGACGGCGGACCGCGGACGGCGGA
>WUAP02143090.1:0-11928 GCA_015163945.2 Stichodactyla helianthus | reverse complement strand
GGCATTAGAGATCTAATGAAATCTTTTATGAATAAATGAAATAGGATTTTTTTTGCTCTCCAGTACAGTCATGTGATCATTACCTGCAAGTGGCCTATTACACACAAAATATGTGATTTTGAAGTGATCCACTCGTCCGATTTTTAAAATTTTGCCTGTAAAGTTACCTATTACAAATTAGTTTCAGAAAACGAAATAAAAAAGGGGGGTCGCCGACTTCAAGTTGGAGATATTATATAACTGCATAAACTTTGAAAATGTGAAATTTTGAATTTGATCGCATTTGTTGTATATAATACAGATGCAAACATTTCTAACTTCTTATTGGCTGAGAGCAGTGCAATTTATTTGAAATCCCAGTGCAAAAAGTGGAAATACTTTTCTGTGATTGGTCGAAAACACAAAAGAAAATGAAACTGGCCAATCAGCTCTAAGAAGTTTCAAATAAACGAAGTTAAAAAATATTCATCAAAGAGACAATTTAATCATGTTCAATTTTCACAACTTTTAAACCGCAACCGCTTCAACAAAGATACATTCTTCGTGATTTTCTATACGAATCATCCAGGTGTTCCTCACTCTTTTGAAAGAGCTCGAGCGCGCGCGCAGAAAGGATGCGCAGAAACAATACTCATGAACGTCCTTATAAGTTGAAAAGAATTTTCATCTGAAAAGTTTGAAAACACTTTTTAAATGAGTTCCAAGTCACTGCAGATATAATTTATTCAAGACTTTATTTTCGGGAAGACAAATTATTGCCGTTTACTAATAAAAATTAATTGATTATAATGTTAATTTGAACTGAGTCGCAAAACTATAGATCACCACACAAATTATGATTTATGTATCTAAGATGAATTTTTGAAATGCCGTTACGAGAAAGAAGATATAAATAAGAACAAAGCCATAAAAAAGAGCCAGAAAGATTGTACGCTCTTCTCTCTAATTGAGTTCTAAAAAGATTTAATTAGTTGATGACAAAGAATTGTGATTACAATGTAATTATGACATCATAGAATAATTAGTTCATTACATGACGTAATCGAACATGAAAGTTTAGTTTTGGCCATGTCGTTTATGCGGAACCTCCTTCTTGGAGGTGCTGCAGTGGTCACCTTGGGAGTCGGGGGTTACCTCGCTTACTCCTATTTTACCAGCGTCAAGGTATTGAACTGAAACAAGCCTTTTATGGAATGCGTAGATTTTTGAACTCGGAATGATTTGAACGTATGAAAATGTACTCCTTCTACATGATGTCTATCTTGCATCATTCTTCCATTCTTTCATAATTTGTTTTTCCTGTGATTCTCTTGCAACAAGCACCAGTCTCACAACATTTGATTTCTTGTTTCAGGCCGAAGAACCCGTCAAACCCGAGAACTGCGAGATGGCTAAACCAAAGGCCCAACCAAAAAAGGAAGCAAAGCTCACTTACTGTGGCATGAAGAAAGGATTTCTCTTGTAGAAAGCCCGTGTACTGCGACAGCCAGCTTAACGAAGCCATCTTCACTTCACTTGGAACACTAAAACTGGAACCTGAATTTCACCCTAATTTGTCTTGGATTTCGATACTGAATAGAAACTTCATGCAAGGCTTCGGTCGGCTGTTCGACATATACTTTTACTTCTTACCTCAATCTATCTGTCTGTGTGTGTGGCACGCGCGTGAATTTCTTTCTTCCTGTGTGTGCGTGGGTGTGTGCCTGTATTGTTGCTGTTTCTGTTTCTGCCTACATCTCTACCTGTGAACTGTGTGTGTGTTTTATTGATGTTCCTGTCTCTCTTTGCTGTCTGTGAGCGAGTGTGTGTGTCACTGTGGTCTGTCTCCCTTTCTTCCCTCCCTCCCTCCCTCTCTCCTCCTCCTCCATCTCAATCCTGTCTTTGAGAAACGATTTCATCGACTGCAAGTGATCAAGTTTGGAATTGACCAGAAAGCTCGGACTGATGAAACACAATGATGCTTGTGGATCCAAGTTGGTACTCAGGCCGATAGTAACCTGTAGAACTACTGACGAACTACAAATTCATTTGCATGGATCTGCAACTGAACAAGATTGAATGCAACTTTTGGAACCTTTATTTGGAATCCTGGGGAACAAAGTCCAAATTTTTGGATCGCATTCAGATTGCGGTTAATTTGTACAATGTTCAAGCTTCTTCTCTGAACAAAAAATCTGGACTGAAATATTTTCTTTTTTCAACCAGCCAAACTGAGCACAAGTTTTTGGATCGCACTGGTTCCCGGCTGATTACCGGATTGCGGTTAATTTGTACGACGTTTGGACAACTTCTCAAAACGAGTCTGATCAAAAAGCTATCAAACTGCTAAACCACTTTTTAAAATTCTGTTAGCCACTATTTTTCATCACTATAATTTGCACTTCAACGAGTTTAGAAGGATCATGTGGATGAGAGTCCAGAAAATCAGGGACTGACGTACGTTTCGACAGCCTCTACGGTTATCATCGCAAGAGTCGATGGAATGCGCCTGTGTGAGCAGTTCTGACATCAAACCATTACTTCAGAATTTGTAGTTGTTTGTACATCGTTTCAATACTTTCTGCCAGTTTAGTTGCATATTTATCACTGAACAATCTTTTTACCGTCAAGACTCTTCAAACGAACTTGTCTAACGACATATTTATATTGTAACTGAGAGGGAGTTCTGTTATATCGGTTTTATACTAGTATTGCGCAACAGTAAAACCTGTTTTGTTATCAAAAATGTAATAAAATATTACTCTGACTAAAACCTGACTCGTATATATGTATATCTTAGGGGCGGGCTGGACAATAATACCATAGCAACATTAAATGTGGAAACTGCCTTGATAATAAGGAACAAAAGTAGATGCGTGAAAACACCCAAACGATTAATGAAGGGTTAGAGACTGATGTGAGTGATTTACGGCCAATACACGCACGCGCTGGCTGTAGAATGAACGAGAAATCAAATACAGCACGAGGTGATAACCAAAAACTTACAGAGACAATTAATTTCAATAATTTTATTTTCCAGATATATCTGCATTTATGCCTGAATCATATCAAACTGGGATACAAAATGCTGCAAAATAATTCCTAAGTATTGCGGAATTCTGTTTGCTGTCGAGTGGACCTACTTATCCTAAGTTTCTGAATCCCCTCTAATCAAGCGTTTACCTCGGCCTGTATTCTTACTGACGTCTCAACAAAGCTCTAAGGGTACCGGCAGTTTTTGGTAGGTAGGCCAGTGCAAATCGAGGAAAGACATGTTCCTGTTCAAATTTCTCTGACCCAACCCTTGTATGTACGCCTCCCCCGCCACCACACAAACACTCATAATACCCTCCCTTCCGCTGTAGGACTTTGTTTGGATAAATTTATTGACGCCCCCTTATTTGCACAGGCCCCCTCGTCTAGGTATTGACACAGTGCCCCCTACGGTTTACGTGTAGTTTATACAGTCAATGTCATTAACATTGTCCACCGAGAAAAGACATTTAGACTACAAGAAGTATCATGTGATTCATTTGTTTATTCGTTTAAAGGGATAAAAATTCAAATTTACCCTGTAGTATTATAAGTAGTTAACAGGGAATAATAAATGTAAACTCTACGTACACAATGATAGCATTTGGAGCGAGTTTTTAGGTATCACGTGATATTTCTTTTAGTCTAAATGTCTTTTTTCGGAGGACAACGTTAACGACATTGACTGTATCTTAAAAAAGGTAATAATAATTTTGAACTTAAGGAAGCCGACGTCACCCTGGAGTTATTAACACTGAACAGAAGGGTCCTTAAAATTTTAAATAAACTAAAAAATATATGATATTTAAATGAAGCTATAATAATTCTAGAAGCAAATAAGAATAAGAATAATGAAAATTAGATAAGGATATTATAGCTATGTATGAGGATTAAAAACCATTTAACTAATTAACCAACTTTAGCTTAGATAGATAATTCTTACAAGTTGAAAGATTTACAGATTTATAACGAATATTATTCTAGGTCCTGGTATTATAAGCATGACAATCTCTATTTTTAGGTTATAGTGAAAAGTGTGCGCAAAGAGACTGTAACGGCACCCATATATGTAAGCAGCACGGTGTTCTAGATCAGCCTAGAGGTTGTTTGAGGGTTCGATAAAGTTGGTGCTTTTTTTCCTTTTGCTTAGCTAAATGTAGCCCCTCCTTTGATTAACAGCGACTGGCCGTTTTTATATTAGAGACACATGCGTCCGGATGAAGTTGGGCAAAAAATTCCATGCGTAGCCGCAAGTTCGTCTCGTATAAATACGGGCAGAAGACGCATACGAAGGTTCTTCAAGTTGTTCGTCTTTCAAGACGCATAATATCAAATTGCGTGTCTGTACGCCTAATGCGTTTTCTGTCCGTCTTTATACGAGACGAACTTGAAGACGCATGATGAAGACGCATTAGAGTTTTTTGGCCCAACTTCGTCCGTACACATTATACGTGTCTTGTATGGCCATTACCTCAAGATCCTCTTTTAGAGGTGCAATATTCCTGCGTCGACGAATTCCTTAAATAATTCCTATAAACGTAAGACTAGAGTCTAAAACGACTTCACCTTTAGCTACAGTATAAGGAGACAATTGTTTGTTCTCTAGCTTTTTGTCCTGATTCATAATTGATTGAATTTCGGAAGATCCCGATGACGAAATCTCATCCAACAGAATCCCATTAACACTGTTGGAATAAATCGATGAATGTTCATCCTTGTGGACAGTAGATGTTTTCTGGTACGCGTCACTGGATACTGATCTGCGTTCGTAGTTTTCACTGTATCCAGCGTCGCTACAGTCACAAGGAATCGCTCTTTTACTCCAGTGATTTTGATTCATATAATCAATAGAGAATATGTCATCGTGTCTTTTCTTATCATCTTGAAATACAAACCCCGTTCCCTTTGAAGGCACGTAGTCGTGATTTCCATCGAATTCCTTGAGCGAAGATTCGCGCCAAGAATTTCGTTTCAACGAATTACTAGCCGAGGGGAAGGAATTTCTGTTCGGGGTAGAGATTCTGGATCGATCTGGTATAGCCGGCGCTGGAATGTAGTTAGGATGGCTGGGTGACACAGGTAAAGTGTTGCCAGTATTCTTGGTCAGAAGATGCTTTAGTGGAGAATCGCCGATGAACAAATCTCGATTAACGTTTCCAGTATTTCTGTGGAAGGTCAGAGGGGTGCAGTCTGACTTCCTATTCTCTCTCAGGGAGATGCTCCTTTTAACGTCTCTATTCTCCCGTAAAACTGGCCTATTAACATCGCTAGTGGGAGTACAAGTCGAAGGCAAGGAAAATTTTCGAGTTTCTTTCAAAGAATAAGCTCTTGACGACGGTCTGCTGTCCGCGCGTGTGCTCTGCGCATGCGTATTCCATGGTCTCACAATCCCTACTGCGCATGTGCTGTTCCGCTCTTTAGAAGATTCAACGTTAGCTTGAAAAAGTGAAGACTTCCCGGCATCTTTCACTCCAGATGCGCCGTCTCTTTCTCTAAAAGTATCAAGATTGCGCGACAATCTCTGGTTCCTAAATAATGCTTTTTCTTCATCTTCTCTCACAGGAGTACTTTGCCTGACCAAATCACTGGTATTCAGGTAAAACGCTTTTTGCGCCAATGAAGATTTCGGTGGATGATCCCTCGACGTAGGTCTCGCTGGCAGAGAATCAGTTCTTATGGTAGCTGCTCTTTCTTCCTGTATTCTCGTTCTTATAATATCATAATCCACTGGTCTAGAAGCCTTTGTACTGCCTGGCGCAAACGTGTTACTCCGCACAAGGTTTGGTCGCTTTTTGTTCTGAGCAACGAAAGAATTACTTCTCTGAACTTGACTAGCATTTTCAGTTTGATGCTCAATGGACAAATCCAGTCCTTTTTTCCTATCTTGGGTTTTATTTTCGAGTTTTAGCGCATTATCGACCCGGGCTTCGGGATTTTTAGTATTAGAAGCAAGAGGTTTTGCTGTCTCGTCGATTTTATCACTTTTATTAACACCTGCCTTGTGTTCTGTAGTTGTCTCTGTTGGTGGGCCATGTTTTCCTTTAATGAAAGATGCAATTTGACCCCAAACAGTCTTTTTAGGTGTTTTCTCATTCATTTTCTTGGAGTTATTGCCACTTGAAGGGTTAGTATTGTTTTTCCTTTCTTTCTTATCGGATTTCGAGTCTCTGCTAGTGTCCAACGAGTTGGAATCCTTCGAAGAACTTGACTTTTTGTTTGCCTTTTTCTCTCCACGTTTGTGCTTGTCACACAAATGCGCATGCTCCGTACCCTTGCGTACGTTTTGCGCATGATCAGAATTTGATTTGGATTCGCAAACCACACACTTTGGATACTTTTCCTGTGCCTCTTCTTTAGGTGACTCGGAGTTTGGTTTCTTTTCTTTCTTACTATCTCCAGACATGTCACTTTGAGTGTCAACGAGCACAAAATAATCATTACCCGACAAATACACTTTACCTTCTTTGAAGAGGATTCCAAGAGAGTCCCGTATGACATTTGGCTTCGGCACATGGACATACTGGTATGTATGGGCTAGATACTCGAACACATTTTGTTGACCACTTGGGAGGTTGTTTGTGTTAAGAGCAGCTATTGCTTCGTAAACAGCCTTCGTTAGAGGCAAAAATGGTGCTTGTGGTACGACCTCTGTGTCGACAGACTTGATGGTTCCTGGAAAAAAGATATATAACAGAAATCTTAGAAACAAAGCTTTCTCGTCATTGTGCGCGCTAATAGTCCAATACTGACCACCGGCGAGGTTGCTAGCACTAGCTTTAGGCACGCAAAGCCATTTGCACTCTACTCATTTGTACTCCTAGTTCAGTTTGCGTAAACGCTCCTGTAAATCTTTTCAGGAATCAAAGTCACAAAATCTTACTATCCTTTTAGCAGCTCTTATAAAATGCATTGAAATTCGCAGAAAACATACGAAAACACCTATTACATTCAGCTTCGACTTGAAACCCATCGAACTTCGTTATCAGAGAAAAGGTCAGTTTCAACATATTAACGTGGGATCATGAAGGAATGATTACGCTATAGACACTAGAGAAAAACGTCTGCGCATGCTCTTATCTGTATGAAAATTAGCTAAAAACGTCATCGTACTATTGTAAAAATATGCAAATTTCACTTTCACACTTGTCTTACAACTGGACTTCACAAAATGCCAAAACTTAAGGTCAGTTCTTAAAACTTAAAGCTAATTTTTACATATGTTCTTTATTTATATGATATCTTGGTCCCACAAAAGTATACCACCGAAATGTTTTGTATACTTGGAGAAAACGAACATTTCTTTTCACACAGAAACTCTCTTGAATTCTTGGAAACGTGCTAAAAGGCACGCATGCGCAGACCTTTTTCTCTAGTGTCTACGCTATATACTACACTATCCCCTTCCTGACTCCTTTGCGCATACGTTAAATTTGTCTTACGATGAGGGATCAAAGTTCAACCAATCAGCGACTACTACGTACCAAAGGAACTTGATTATATTTTGTACGAGCCAAATAAAATATAAGAATAAATATAAAAATAAATAAATTAAATTTAAAAAATTCCCTTTTATCTCCTATTTACTTTACCCCTCGGAATAAAAGACTCAGTGTATCCCAACCCGACAGGCATCTTTTTTAAGCAAGCTTTGCCTCTGTACGTATGTATTACTTATATAATTAAACTTTTGAGACTTTTAAGGAATGGGTGGTCATATATAATGCGCTCTAAGTCACCTTCCACCCAGGGGCGGATCTAGGATTTGGGGTAGGCAGGCCCGCACGAGAGAGAGAGGGAAAAAAAATTGAAATTCAACTTAAAAAATCTGAAAGCGTAAAATTTTGAAAAATGTTTAGAACACGGTGTTAAGGTAAGAAGGGGCCTTGGGGGGTCACGGGCACCCTGTGACCATCCCCTGGATCCGCCACAGCTTTCGAGCCCGTAGTCGTGGGTTCGATGCTCGAATCTGCTGCTATCGTGTGTGAGTCGAACTGTTTGTTCGTTCTCTCCCTGTGCTTCAAGGGTATTTCGCAGTCTCCCATTTAGTTCCTCCCCAGAGAATCAGGCCCACAAGTTTGTTTGGAGCTGGGCAGCATGAATGCCTCAAGAACACCATAACACTGCGCCATCCCTGAAGCTGCTATTGAACAAAACATCCACTGTATGGTTCGTGTGCATCTCTTACTTAACAAATAAACCATAAATATAAACCAAACCCACTGATCTTATTATAAAGCCAAAGGAATAAGACAAAAGTTCTCAAAAACTCGGTTAGTCTACTCCATGTCAGTGTTGTTCCATGTATTGTACTACTAAAGATTTTCAAAAAAGCAATATTTGATCTGAAGTGTCACAAATGGACACTTCTAATTATGGACTTCTGATTTGACGTAATTTATGTATCACTTTTGGTATTGCAAGCAAACAAAGAACAATAAAAATATGATAATGAAATGGTAACGACGATTATTATTCTATGTTGTCCATGACGATGAAGCAAAAAAAGGATGGAAGCAAAAGACAACTAGGAATAAAAAGATATTGGTGGTGATGACGATGATAAAGATGATGGAGAAGGAGGAGACGAAGAGGAAAAAAGGGGAGGCAAGACTAGATAGACGTTTTTAATTGAACCTCAACCTATTTGCATCCACTGTTATTCTTTCTCGCCCTGCTGGATTTATTTTGTATTCACGCAACCCGCGTCAGTCACGTTCATTCGCGCGATACACTGACAAGCTACGGGGGTTATACAGTCCAATATAGAGAGCCGACAACAACTGCGTTCATGTATATTAACAGCATTGTATCCTCTATTAATAGCGTCGCATCTGGAATAATCTTGATGAGTATCGATTTTATAGTCTAATAATGAATGAAAACTAAAAACTATCGTCTATTTTTAAGAAAAATGTCCGGATATTTCAAAATTTAACTTTTAACATCTATAAGGCCCTAATACTTGATTAATCTATAAACGCCCGATACCTAATAGACTGCTGTGATCCAGAATTGTACATCACGCAAACAAGCTATTATAAAACTCGCGCTAAAGCTGATCAATAGCTGCAATAGTGTTTGCAGGGACTTCTTTAAACTGTGTTGAGACTTCATATAAAAGCGGAAAAATTTCAACGGCCGAAGAAAGAAAAAAAAAACATGAAAAAATTCTATGGCTGCATCGTGTTTTGATATTCAAAACGGATCTTTTTTCAACATCTTTTTTTCTGTTTTCTACACATTATTTTGTTTTTACTGAGGCATGAAGCATTTGCACACGAATGCTAAAGACGTCCACTGCAAGGAATCCAAAACAATATCTCGAGCAATCAGTCAAATCTTAAACAATCTTTTACATGAAAAATTATTTCAAGCTTAGTAAAGCTTAGTAAAGCTACATTTAACATGGGTATCCATTATCTTATATAAGAAAGAAATCCCTTCTTCCAAACGTTTTGACCAAATATTTCAAATACTTTCCAAGTCAAATGACCACAGGTGTCCCAACTCGTGCTGGGCAAAATCTTTAGTTCATAACTTGGTCTGCATTTATGCAGCAGATGAAGTTGATCTAAGATTTGAAGGGTAATAACTTAATGATATGGCCGCAAATGCTTGAGGTTTTTTTCGTTTGTTTTGCTACAAAGGTTCCTTGTATTTTTTATAGAAGAAAAATGTTTGTTTTCCTTGCCTCGGTATTATCAATTCCGATATTATCTTGCTTTCAATTTTCATTCAAATCTATAAAAATTTCCACTCATTAGATTTCACAAGACATTATTTATTCAAGAAGTAAGATGAAATTCTAAATGCTCAAAGCACAAAACCCTAAGGCACACTCCTTTGTGGAAAACTTTTTACGCCAGCGATCAAGAAAATTTCTTGTTAGAGAACAAGAAATTTATTATTACTATTATTTAAAGTCGAAAGCCTAGCATATTAGACTAGAATCTTCACTGAATCTTAAAAAGAATTAATTGTTACGTTGAAAGATTTTTGCGTATACGTTTAATTGCATGATGTAAATGAGGGTCCACGCAAATGATCGTAAAATCTGACAATAAGCTAAAAGCTTTTGGTTTGAAAAGCTGTTTATTTATTGACAATATATGCAAATACATACATAAAAGATACTATCCTTTGAAATTATAAAAACAGCTCAACACAAAACGTATAAGTAGAGTTTATAAATACAGAGCGAAGTTTGTAATTCGATAAGCAGGACGTGAAAAGTGTTCGTGCACCTGACAAACCGTAAACAAACCTGCATGAAGCCTCTCGTTATTTTATATTGTTAAATGTTCATCAGCTGTTTTGGAGGTGACTGATGGTCTCTTAAAAGTAATGATATAGCTATATGAAATAATACACGTGTTTACAAAGGACGGCTGTCTAAGTAAAACAAAATTTTCACTACTAGAATAATTGTATTTTTGAGTCGGTGCTTCCAACGTACAAGAAGTGAATACAAATATATACGACAAGGTCAACAAGATCACCAGAAATTTTTATTTGATGTTTTTGATTACTTAACAACTAAATACTAAACGCAAGAAATATCTCGCGGCTGTACGAGTAAAATATGTCCAGTAGAGCAGAGAACTGGTGGTGAATCCAAGCGATCAGATAATCCAATTCCCCAAAAACATTAACTCATTTGTAACTTGCGGCACGTTTCGAACTCGACAAGCGGCCGTCAACCAAAACAAACTTTTGCTTATCTTTCAATCTACTTTTGAAAGCCAGGCGAAGCTTTCGTTTGAAGTAAATGGCTAGCAAGCTAGATCCATTTTTTTATTAAATGAGCATATAAAGGCTTTGTTTTGAATGTAAAATACGAAAACAAGACACGCGTTTACAAGTGTTAAGCGAAAAGTTGATCAGCGAATGGATTGATGAGTGAAATCAACAACCCAAGTGGGGCAGTTTGTCAAACTCATCACCACTTGAATACGATGAACATAGTGGATTTGAATACCCAAATGATTTATACTTCCTCTCCGGTAGTTTTTAGGCACATCAAATCGAGCACTTACCGATCTCTCGTATAGTGAACCGGTTGGGACTTCGTAGAAATCTTCGCCGCCATGCCTCCTTGATAACTTCTAATTCTTCAAGAGGACCTTTAATAAGAAGAGTAAAAGGTTGAATCCAGCCAGCGAAGCGAATTTCCGACAGACTTTCGTTGAGCCTCGTGTGTAAGGTCGATTTGTTTTCTTCGATGAAGGAATCGAACAGACCTTTGCCTGTGTATTGTTGTGGTTTGTTCGGGTCGTTTGTGGTATCGTTCTGGTCAGCAACATCCAGAGAAGACGGACTTAGAGAGATTCCTAGTACGTTGCTGAGTAAAATAGAGCATTTTGGCGCTCTTGTGCACTCTCGGGTTGCTTTCGAGCTCGAGGCCATCAATCATGTCCATTCAATAAGATGTCTTGCCCGACCAAACAAAAGAGAAGAACGAACGATCCTCTTGGCCAGCCATCCACTCGTTAACTAATTCATAAACCTTTCCAATGCTGTTACGGAGGTGTCGATGGGGCTGTCAATCAAACTTGGTTAATCTTTTGTAATGTAAATCAACAAACAAACCACAAATGAAGAACCGTATAGACCTTTGGCCAGTGAGTAAACCACAAACTAATGATGATGAAAATATAAATTCTTGACGATTATCTTGTCAACAAATAAGACTATAAGGATTTTGTTTTGTAGGCATTTCATTGCGTATAGCTACCAAAGAAGAATTACAACTAAGAGGAATTCTGCAGCAGCTAAGGGACCGATCGTTAATTACGTCGCAGGGGGGGGGGGGGGGGGGGGGGGGTTTTTTCCCCCAAAAGGGGAAAAAAGATTGTTCCCCCGCTCTCAAACGGTTTCCAGGAAAGCGACCCCCCTTTTTTCAAACGCGAAAAAAAG